>BRDA01010442.1:5773-23883 GCA_036984385.1 Crenuchus spilurus
ATATATATATATATATATACATATATATATATATATATAAAATTTTAAATATCATATATAATTTAAATGTATTTCATTGTGATTTAAAAATAGTTTTTTATATAAACAAAATAAAAAATAGTTTATTATCAGTTTTAATATATGTACATTTTAAATGCATTTTATTTGTAAATTTTATCATGAGATTTTTAATGTAAATGTCAATTTTGAAGTGTAATTTCAAATATGATATAATTTTTAATGTACATTTTATTTTTTTACATTTAAATTATATACACACAATTATATAAAGACATTTTTAACTGTTTAATTGTTTAACAATGACTTGCTTAAACAGTTATTTGCATGGTGAAATGGTTGTTTATGAATGAGAATGGTTGGATGTGTATCATATATGGTTTGTTAAAGATGTTTTTTGAGGAAAAAATTGATTTTGAGAAGCATAAATTTTACATAAAAATGTAACATTGTTGTCAAAATTAAAAATTGGTCAGTTAACAAACTGGTAGAAGCTGGTAGGTCTCATTTTTGATTGTCTGGAAAGAGTTGCTGTGGGAACCCAATTTGATTCAAATATTTGATCCGGTTTTATCTCACATTAACATCAAGTCTCTAAAGCACAGCTTTGATAAACTTCACAACATCAAACAATAAGAGCTTTTAGAGGTCTGGTCAAATACATTAGCCAGTGATAAGTGTGACCAGTACAAACATGAACTCTGTTAAGTCTTTATAGAGCTCCATAACTGAGTAGACTAAAGAGAAAATGAGTCAATGTTTATAATAATGTCACCTAAATACAACTAAAGCTCCACTTAATACAACTAAATATCATCCAATACATCCAAACCATATAAATTCCACAAAAACTCCACCAAGTACAACCAAATCTCCAATTAACACAACCAAAACTTTATATTTTTACATTTACATTAGCTAGTGATAAGTGTGACTAATACAAACACAAATCCTGTAAACTCTTTATAGAGCTTCAGGCTTAGATTTTACAGTTTTAGGTATATAGCAGGCCTTTTCAGTACAGCAGACTGATATTAGAGCACTCTGATGTTCTTACAGAGCTGTAAATCATGAGTGGATGTGGGCTATGGGGGAGGGTTATCATGCTCAAATGTATCATATGAATATCATCATAAAATGATTTTTTATATTGGAAAGCACATAACACATATCTACTTCACATAAACACGACACATAACAGCTTATAAAACACTACAATAAAGACAGATACAACCAGCTGTTTGTTTAGGCCTTGGCTTTCCTAGGCCTCCCTTTCATTAGCCAAGGTTTTTTATATTGCAGTGTACTGCTGCATCAGATTGATGTTTGTGACCCCTCCGGGACCCCACCAGACTGACATACACCAGACTTAGTCCTGGGTTAAACCCCCACAGGTTTTACACCTTACTGTGCTCTTGGGTACATCTGACATATTATTAAAAAAAGAGATGCTCACATGTTGAGATTTTCTAACAGCATGACTGTGGTGGTTAGGTCTGTTTCCACTGCCATGACAACGCCACTCCCATTGAGAGGCAAGGTTGTTGGTTGAGTGGTGAACATTGGCCCAAACTTTGAATTGAATTTTATTCAAAAAGCTCATTTGTCATACTTTTTTATATTCATTACATGTAAAGTGACATATTTCAAGCTTGTTGTGATTTAAAGTTGACCAGAATGAGATATAGCTCATTATAATCAGAAATCCAAAATCTCAAATTGTTAGAATATTTAATTTGTAGTTTGAGTAAATTTCTATTCAGTATATAACAGTACATATAACATATAACAGTATCAACATTAAGCAAAAATAGGCTTGATCTTGTAATGTATATAAAACATATGATAGTTTACCTTTTTGAAACAAATTCTGAGCACACTCTTTCATGATCTAATTTTAAAGTTAGTAAAGTGACTTTACTTTTGTTGTTTTATTGTTGATACTGTATAAATTATTATGTTAAAACTTTTAATTAAAACTTTAAATTAAAAGAAATTTACTAATTTCTAATAAAGTGAGATTAATTTCTGATTTCATCTCATCAACTGATCAACATAAAAACAAAAACAGGTAATGAATGTAAAATATATTTCCTTTTTGATGTATGACTCTACATGTACGGAGCTTTACATTAAATATAAATGTGCTGATATGTAATATATATGAAATGTTTGTTTACATGTTACTTAAAAGAACTTTAAGCAGGTTGAGTACAGGCAGTGCTATCTGCTGGAGGAGGAGGAATGCATCTGTGATTGATGGAACGAGCCAGCCAATGAGAGCCAACTAGTGGGCGGAGACTTGGGGAAGGGAGGTTGGCGCATATTCCTTGCTGTTGACCATATTGTAGGAGCTCAGGCTGGAGAGCTTTGGAGTGGACGGAGCACAAGGTTTTACCTACACTGTTTCACCTCCGTGTACATCGTAGTTGTGGTTCAGATACGTGTGTTTTTGTTTGGGACCGAACAGAACCGCTGTACAAGCTGTAGTGTTCAGTAAGAGAACACGGAGCCGCAGGTACTGATTATAGAGGTCCAGATCGGGTTTTTGAGGAATTTTTGGAGGCATGCAAAGGAAGCCTGGCTGGATTCTCTGCTTGTAAAGGATACAAAGTATCCCACCCAGGCTTTGTTTATCAACACCTGTCCGATGAGTCCACCAGTCCACATGGATCAAGACTGGAAGAAGTCGTGAAGGAATAGTGAAGGAATAGGTATGATCTTAAACCCCCAACACCAACCACGCCAGACTTCACCTCAACAGGATCCATTTAACTAGAGACTGCTGGGACGTGTCAAGAACATTGAGAAGACCCATCTGTCCAAACCTGGATTGCTTTGCTTGGAGAAAAGTTTTGCTGTATTGAGTCTGGAGATCAGGTTCTGTCCATAGTTCAGACCTGAGCTGATCTTGAGAGTTTGGTTGGTGTAAAAGCTCTTCAGGTTAATTGCTGTTGATGTGGCTTTTGGAGCAGTTCATGGCTGCAAGGCCCAGCTGACGGTACTCCCAAAACCAGATCTCCAGACCCTTCATTTTATTTTGGACCAAGTTTACCAGTAGGACCATCATGAAGATTCACTGTAGGAATCTGGCTGTACTGTGGATTCTCCTTCTAGACTATCTTCTGGGATCAGTGGCAGAAGAAGGTAAGATAATCTCCTTCACAGTCCTTTAGAGTAAGCTGTGCTCAGGATATATTTTGATGTTTTTTTTTCCTGGTTGGACTATTTTAATGTTTTTTTCTGGTTGATTCAGAGGTTTTATTTGCAGAACAGATCCAAAGAACACACAGTGGATGGTGTTCAACTCTTGGAAGTCCATATTCATGTTCATCAACACAATAATGTTTTAAGATCAGAAATCAGGGTTACATTGAATAAGTCTGATGTGTTTGCTGTTGGATCAGTCTCAGCTTTCTTTGATGGCTTGTACACCATCCATCTTCTTCTTGATGTTTTGGTGGTTTTCCTGGTAGGAGGAAGAAGCAGACCCTATATGAGGTTAGAATGGGTGTGTTGAAGCAGGAAAACATTAAAAATAGGGGAAACTCCAGCAGCAGGATTGGGAAACATTCTGGCTTCTGGTCTGCCTATTGTACTCCACTACCTGTTTGCTTCTAGCAATGCTGCAAGGAATGATTTGTTGTTTTAGCACTAAATACTCAAATCCTAATAGTAAATGATGCAAAGATAGATTGTAATGAGTCTTCTGACTAAAACATTTGACTAAAAGTTAACAAAAGGTTAAACATATTGCGTCAGACTTTTGGCAGATTTCTTAAATTGAAAATAAATGTAAATGTTTGTGTTTAATTTCTTTAGTCATGCGGTGGACTGTAATTTTGGTTTGTTTGCCTGAATGAACAGCTCACTGTGTGGAAATGAGCTCCTACTGTGTTAATTTTACGTCCAACTGGACATAAATGGGCACAAAAATGTTTTTGTAAATAAACACACCTGCTGGCTGTAGGAAATTGTTGCTCTGCAAATATAACATTATGAAATTATTTCCCATTTAAATTTGGTGAACCTGACCAGACACTTATCAAAGTAACCCAAAGCCACCCTTAAGCTCTGAGCAGTGTGTGCTGTCCTGATAAGGTGGTGGCTAGAAAACTCTGTGTCTGAATTTATTTCTGTTCTGAAATTAGGCTGACCAAGGCGGGGGTCATTCTTTAGCGGGTTCTTTCACGGTTGCTGCTCACTAAACCAAGATTAAAGTAATTAGAATGGGATTATGGCTTTTGTGGCCAGAGTTGCAAAGTATTAATCTGTTTAACTGCAGTAGACGACTTTGTTTGCTTCGGGTTTTGACTGTATAAGGGATCCAAAGCTGATTACTCCGAGCAACACAGCGGCTTAATCCATCAGGAATTAATAATCTACAGTAAACACTGTTTTTAGATATATTCGATTTTTGCTAATATAATCTAACCTGCTTTATTTTTGATACAGCTGTGGGAAACAGGTCTACATTTATTTATTTTTTTATTCTATGAAGTACTGAGAACATTTCTACTAAATTTAAAATAAAAATGTTCTCATATAGAGCTTTGACGAAAATGACCTCCTGATCAAAATATTTTTGATACGACAACAATGTTTAAACAACACAATACTAATGTTCTTAGATCTTAAAAAGGATGGTTCTTTAAGGGTTTTTTTTAGTAAAGAAAGTAGTTATGTGTAGAATTGTTAACACTCAAAGAACCCTTTGTGTGGTTACAGGGTTCTTGTGTTCTTTAGACTGATGAAGAATGTCTTGTATGGTTCTATAATCGCATCAAAAAGATTTAATTTCTTATTACAAGCTTGACATCATAACAGTTGCATATCCCAACTTTTTTCCGCAAACACATCCTTCATCAATCTGAAGAAGTCTTTAACCATGAGTGTACATGGTTCTATATAAAACCATTTTCTTTACTAACAATCCCTTGACGAACATTGTTTTTAAGAGTGTAGTATGGATTCAGAAATCATTTGGTGGAATAAATCTGATGTGTTGACCTGTTTTTTACTGTTTGGTGACTTTATCAAGCAGTCTCGGGTTGTAGACCATCCATCTTCCTGTTGATGACATTCCTGAGGTCTACAAAGGGCTTCAGGTCTTGAGATTGGGCTAGAAGTGGACTCTTCATTTGTCAACCAGTTTAAAGCTAGCAAGCGTTAAATAAGTAACTCCATGGATACTTTTCCCAATTGTCACTGAGCCGTTCAGGCTGCTGCAGCTGTTAATGTGTTTTAATGATTTATTGATTCCATTTGAATGCCAAAAGCATTATTGATTTGATCTCTGATGTTATTGATTTGTGCAGCTAAGTGTTCCTCTTCTTTAGCTACATTTGAAGATTACCCTTGAGGTTTGTTGCAATGTAAACAGTGACTGAAGAGCAGTGTTAATGGACAGGGAACATGCTAATTCTGAAAGCCAATATCAGGAGTCAAGAAGGAGGCTAATACTTGTTGCTCAATCAATACTGATTGACTGATATGATTTTTTTTTCAATGTCCAAATCTGATGCTAGTCTTTAGATGTGTTGTGTATGTTTTTGGGTTTTTTTTTTTGCATTTTTTATTTAAATACAGTATAACCTTAGTTTTCTCCATTAATCTGTCCTAAAGTGCCTGATGATAACTGAAACAAACAATAACTGAAGCAATATTTCCCATAAGAAATAATGTAAATCCAATTAATCCATTCCAGACACTCAAAATATGAACAAAAAATAGAATAGAATAACTATCGTTTTACATACAGAACACAATGAGAAATAAATACAAAAGACTCATGAAATGGATAAATGAACATTTAACATCACTCTTATGAGTTTACACTCTGTTTTAGAGTGTTCCAGTGTGGTCATCTTTTATATTCACATTTACATAGACATAAAATGACATTTCAATTCTTTTTTTGTTGTTGTTGTTTTTAATGTTGTAGAGAAAACACGGTAGAGAGCTCTTAGAGCTCTGTTAGAGAGAGCTCTTTTTAACACTAATAAAATGTATGAGTAATGAATAATGTATTAATTTACATTAAGTAAAATGTTTATATAATTAGTTTTTCCAATACATAATATTGTATCTACATAAAAATAGAAGAACATTTATTATTGCATCTCCAACAAATAGAATATGGTAAAGTTCATTTGTGTTCAAAATTTAATTCAAAAAGGTAAACTATCATATATTTTATGATCATTACATGTTTATATTTGACATTTGGCAGACGTTGTTATCCAGAACGATGTACAAAAAAGCTTTGATTCCATTAAGAGAATCATCTCAGCTAGTACAGACAGGTTAGCGTCCAAACTATTCTTCAGTTCAGACACTGATGGAACAAAACCATTACTAATACGTGGAAAGTATACCTACAATTATACACAATATAATATTACGATGTTTACAATAAGTGTTTAAAGCAGTGCTTGCTTAAGTGTTCATCAAAGAAATAGATCGTTGGTCTGCATTTGAATATTGCTGTTCATCTGTACATGTGTGACATATTTCAAGCCTTTAGTGTGTTAATGTTGATCAGTGTGGATTATAGCTCATGAAAATCAGAAATCAAGTATCTGAAATTATTAGAATATTTCATTTGGTGTTTGAGTAAACTATTAAAACAGCATCAACATTAAAACAACATTTAAAGTCACTTGTAATATAAAATAAAATTTTAGCTTGAAGTAAATTATGAACAAAGGATAGGTTTAATAATTATGTCTGTATCTACATGAAGAGTGCTGAAATTGACACTGGTGGAGCTCTAACATTGTTCTACAGCAGATAAGGCTGCTTGTGGATGTCTGTAAATTAGACATTATTTTGTTTATCAGCCTCATAAGCGCAGGCAAATTATGTAAAAATATAATTGGCCAGTTGTGATGATCTAAAAATGGCAATAACGTCCTTATTACTCAGTCTCACTCTAGATAACATACAGCATCAAAAACTATGTAAGTCTGTTAGAAATTACTGAACAACTCAACACGGTTTAAGTTTACAGAATTCAGTGAACAGCACACTAATTTATCTGCTACTATAGCTGCACGATTAATATTTGTAATACTATTGCGATGTGAGGTTCTGCAATAAACACATTATGATGGTGACCTTCTCAATGTATTTGTTGGTCAAGTTACATTAAGAAGTGTTAGTGTTATTAGAACAGTGCTGGAACCAAACCAGGGTCAATGTCAAGTCAATGTTTTAGACCACTGACTGCAGTACAGGGAACTCTCATACAAACACATTAAACACCTTTTAAAACACAACTGCATAAAAAGCTAATTTAAAAATGATGAATAAGCTTTGAGTAAAAAGCTGTATTTCTAAAAATATTCATATTTTAGAATTTTATATAAATGAAATGTATCAAAGCACAGTCGTAATTATACGATACAGGTGTTACGATAAAGTATATTGTGATATTGTGATACAGTAAGCAAGGTAATATATTGTGATTTTTTTTATTGTTATAATTATTGTTATTTTATTGTTACATTTCTTATGAAGTCGGAATAGTGGGATCTTCATTTGCATGTATCACATCCAATATTTTAGCATTACTTAATGTTTTTAATGTGTATATTTTGTGAAAACTGATACAGTATCACAAAACATTATTGAAATATTCAAATATATTGATATTTTCTTACAGCCTTATTATGGATATAGGAAATGTCAAAAGCTGTTCAGACTGTGTTGGCTTAGTTTTAAAATGCACAATGTGTTTGTGTTTCATACAATAAACTGATTTTGTTGTGTTTATAATTTATTTTCTTTATGTTGTATATTTAAAAACAGTGTTATATCAAAGTGCATTACATCATAAAAATAACAACTATAGTACAACACGATCAGAAAAAAGATAGAAATGGAGTAAACAAATAATATTCAGTGCTTTACAATCAGTACTCAATTATTCAGATCAAAATACATTTTTATGCCATAAACACAAATATAGAGGTGGTTCTGCTTATCTCCAAAGATAAGCTGTTCCATAACTTCAGGGCCGCTACGGCTACTGCACAGTCTCCTTCTTTTTGGCTCCCGGACCCTGTAGTAATAACTGATCAACAAACCTCAAGGCTCTTAGGAATATACTGCTCACATAACTCCAGACCATGCAGGGATTTATACACCCACACTTTAAAAAGAGGTGGTTTTTCAAGTGTTCTTTAGTAAAGAACATGACTCTATAGAACCATTAATACTCTTTTTGAAAAAGGTTCTAATTGGCACCAAAAAGGGTTCTCTATTATTACAAGCTTGACATCATAACTACAGCAAAACCCGTTTTTTGGTGTTATATTTTATGTGCATTATTGTACACTGTAGTAGCTACTTTAGCCTAGTAGCTCTATCAAACACATCTTGGCTGATGGACTACATTCTAATTATATATTTTTAGTAAATTGGGTTCTTTCATAACTTTAGCTATACTGGTGGCTTGGGGACACGGTATTGTGACTGGAAGGTTGCACCAACAAGGCACCTAACCACCAACTGCTCCCTGGGTGCCATGGATAGGGGCTTCCCACAACTTAAGGCAACTGTGCTCACTGGCCCTAGTGTGTTCACAAGTCTGTGTGTGTTTCTCTGCATAGATGAGTTAAATGCAGAGGTCAAATTCCTCACTGGTCAATGCTTGTGCCCTTTCACTTTCACTACTCCAGGCTGGCAGCAGTAAAAACCACTAAATGGCTGGTTAACTCCGGTCCAGCCATGCTGAGCCATGTTCTCAGTGTGAGGATTAGCTAAAGGTGACCTTTCAGGTGTGAACCCAAATTTGTCACACTCCTCACCTGTTCAGAGCCATATCGCTGGGCCGCAGGCCGGCCGATCGATGGGGTGGATTGTCTGGATTAGTTCTGCACTGCGCGCTGTGGTGGACACACCTGCTCCCTCGTATCCGGAATCAATTAACCAGCCTGTGTGACACACTCAGGCTGGCCGGAGCTGCCAGTGGATTGAATTAATGAGGTATTGACTGATCTGTTTCTGTCATTAACTGATGAATGCACTTCACAGACGAGGCCAGAGAGCGATAAGCAGATCAGACACCTCTCTCACCAGACTTCTGAACTTTTTCAGACAAAACTATATTTTCCTGCTTTTTAATGTACATTTGAATTACTTTTGTTATTTTTTATCTTTAACATTTCTTTTATATGACAAACTCAAATAATAAAAAAATAGTAAGGTATAAAAAATTTTATACATTTACATTATTGTGTAAAAACATTTTATTGATTTTATTGTTAAGTAACAATGACATTTAAAAAAATTTTTTGACACATTTGACAATTTTGTTGTTGAATTGAATAATAAAATAAAAAATAAAAAATGTTAAGTACAAAAAATGAGCCCAAGCTTTTGCATAATACCATTATTAAATTACAGCATAATATATTAAAAATATACATAATTTTTTCTACTAAACTTCAAAAATTTTCTATCACAAATATCATAAAATTTGATTACAATATGTTCTCACAGCACAATTAAAGTGGCAAAAATAATGCGCATTAGCAAATCTGTAGCAAAATTGAATACAATACTAATTGCTGTTAATACTGTCATCTTTAACAATTTATAATAACTTTCATTAATAGCTCATTAATTAGTGATTAATAATTGTGAACAAATCATTAATTTAAGTAATTTAAAATGAATAAATTAAGTAATTTACTAATGATTTACTAATGATTTAACATTTGCAAAAATGTATACAGTCATTAGTAACTACATGAACTGTCATTTATAAACAATTGTTCATGTTCAAATTCTCATGAACTAATGATGTGTTCACAGTTATTAATCATTAGTTAATGGCTTATTAATGAAAGTTATTATAAAGTGTTACCTTTTTTTTGTGTTTTGTCTCCATGTTAATTAAAATGAATTTGACTCCAAATACAAGCGTAAACACTACTTAATGTGAATTATTTATATGTGTATTGTTAATATGGCATCAGTAATTTGAAAAAATTATCACAATTATAATCAGTACCAGTATGTTGTGACACCTCTAGAGCAGATTTATAGCATAATATTAAAGTGTTACAGATTGAAAGTTTAGGATCTGGTTTTAATGATGTGGTGATGAAATGAGAGCCTGTTGCTGTGACTCCTTAAAGGTTTTAGAGGAGGTTAGAGGCTTTAATCTGGCTTTAAATCTTGGCTGTTCATTTGCTGTGAAGCTGAGTGTCCCCTGCGGTTCCGTACTGTAGGCTCAGGGGGGTCTGCTGGCTTTTGTAATGATTAATTTGCTGAAGTCAGAAACAGTAGCTGCGGGGGGTAGATTGGATTGTGGCCCGAAGCAGCTCAGAGACTTTTTGGGGTGAGATTAAACCGAAGGCAGATCCGTCAGGATCACCTTACCCCTCTCTAATTCCCCATTGTGGCCTGAAGTATTGACTAAAAGAGAGAGAAATAACAATGGCTTTCATCTGATTCAACACTGTGGCCTGAATTCGGTTCATCTTTCTTCTCTCGGCCCAATCTTTTACCCCCAAGCGCTGCACCTTAAAAACAGCTTAGCCATTTTACCTTCTGTCACTCTTGCTCTTTCTGTCTTTCTCTCTCTATTTCTCTCTGCCCCCCCTCTCTCAAACAATTCTTTAATATTAATAATGTTAATAATACTGAAAAAACAAATTACTCACTGATTGCTCTCTGCCTGTCTCTCACTCTTCCCCTCTTTTTTTCTCTTTATTTCCTCTTTCCTCTTTTGCTTATTCTCTCCTCTCTTTCTTGCCTCCCTGTCCCTCTGTCTTCCTCTCTGTCTCTATCTTTCTCCATCTGTCACTCTCTCTCTCTATCTCTCTCTCTTTCTCTCTCACACACACTTTTTCTCCACCCTGTCTCTGTTTTCTCATTCCTCTTTCTATTTCTTTTGTCCTCTCTCTCTCTTTCTCTCTCTCTCTTGCTATCTTTCTCCATCTGTCTGTATGTGTCTCTCTTGTAATCTTTCTCCGTCTCTCACTCTCATTCTTTCTGTCTGTCTCTCAGTCTCTCGCTCACACACACACAGATACACACACAGTGTCAGGTTGAGTGGTGTTTAAACTTTGGTTGTCATAAATGTGCCACTCAGGAAAAAAACTGCAAGTGTAGGGTGAGCACACGCCCACACACACACACACACACGCACTTACTCTTATGTTAAATGGCAGTGACACATTTATACACACTGATACTCTTCCATCATCATCATCACTCGCTGTGCCTCTCTCTCTCTCTCTCTCTGCCTCTCTCTGCCTCTCTCTGTGTTTTTGCTGTGCTGTGTCTCTGCTCTTTTTCTCTCTCCCGCTGAGGAAACTCCGATCTCTGCCAGAAATCCTATTAAACGGAACCGATTTTTATAAGACAGGGATTTGCATTTAAAGCAGCCTTTCCTTTCCTCCCTCTCTCTCATTCACTCACTCACTCACTCATTCCCTCACTTTCTTTCTCTCCATGTATCTCTCTCTTCTCTCTACCTCACTCTCTTTGTTCTCTGCATTGATCTCTTTCACAGACACACACTTTCTCTCTGTCTCCCTCTGTCTCTCTCCTTCCTTCTCTCTCTCTCTCTCTCTCTCTCTCTCTCTCTCTCTCTCTCTCTTTCTCTCTGTGTCTCTCTCTACCTAATCTCATGATTAGCTTTTTGAAGATTGAAACAGCAGTTTTGTGTCTTTGCTCTAATCTGCCCTTTCTCACTCTTTATGGAGCTACGTGTGTGTGTGTGTGTGTGTGTGTGTGTGTGTGTGTGTGTGTGTGTGTGAGTGTGTGCAATAGGACTGGCAGTCAATTTAATGATCATATGATCCACACAGTCATTCTGACAGACTGTAATACTCTACAGGAAGTGTAGGAGGCGATATGACCTCTATTGTTTATGTGCTCTATAATGTTTAAATGATCCACACAGTGAGTTGTATCATGATGCATATTGCATTGTCAGATTCTGGACACTTATTAAGACACTTATAGATCAGTTTTGGCTAGGAGGGGTATACTGTTGTCGTAACTGTATCTGTCCTGACTTGTGCTTTAATTTAGCTAAAATTGATGTTATTTCAAGTCAGTACACGGGCTGATGGAAGTAGAAAAGTATGGACCTGAACTGAACCATCATTTGCTTTTATCAGGCTAGGCTGGTTCAGATGAGTAGTTTGGATCACTGAGGCCTGTATTAGTTTTGAGAGTCCAGTTTGTCAGATCAGACACTTCTGAGCTGATGTTAGAGTTGTTTATTCCCTATTCAGCAGAATCATCAGTGTCCAAGCTTTCTCTCTCTCTGTCTGTCTCTCTCTCTCCCCTCCCACGCGCCTCTCAGAGATTCACAATTTAGGACAAGAGGAAACCTCTGACCCTCAGCCAATCAGAGGGAGAGAGGGAAGAGGGACAGAAAAGAGAAAGAGTGGGTGTTGGAGAGAAGAGCAGGAGAAGAGGTTGAGAGCAAATAGAAAGAGAGAAGAGAGAGGGAGATCAGGCTGAGGCAGAAAGATTAGGATAAAGAGAAAGAGAAGATAAGGGGAGACAGAAAGGAGGGAGATAAATGATATGGGATTGAGAGAGTGGTGTGAACGCTGGAGAAAGGAGAAAAAAAAGAGAAAGAAGAGACAGATAGTGAAAGTGAGCGAGAGACATAAACAGAGTGACAGGACTGAGACTGAGACTTTCTGGTAGAGAGACAGAAAGAAGAAGGGAGAGAGAGAAGTGAAAGGGGAGGGGGAGAGAGAGGAGACAGAATGAGAGGGTGTGGGGGTTGAGAGTGAATGAGGAGTTTGAGAGACTCTTGACAAAGTATTTTGTGTTAGATGAACAGAAAGAGAAAAGAGAGTGGGGGAAGTGTGTGTGAGAGAGAGATGCATTTAAAGGGCTCGTCTGCTATGTTTTGTATTCATTAAATTTGTCCTATAAGGTCTGTTTGCACGTTTTAATGCACAGCTTTCATTAATTTTTACATGGTTTTAGATTGTGTTACTGTAACTTTCAAAGTGATATGTAAATGCTCTCTGTCCTGATTATATATTATATAGATCCCTCTAAGGATGTCACAGTGTCAGAATTTTTCATTTGATATTGATAAGTGTAGTATCACAAAACTTAATAGCAAATTAATTTGGCTTATTGCACTTCAGGTTAGAAGCTAAACTACATTTCATTGCTTTGTATTTGTGTAATGACAATAAAATAACCTAAAAATAAATTAAAGAACTCATCATTGTCTTGAATGGCAAATGTTTATTTGATAGAACACAGACTACCATGCCTTTTCTTTTTTTTTCTTTTTTTTAGTCTCTGTAATCCATACAGTCTGCTATCAGCAAAATATAAAACAACACAGCAAAATATAGTAACTACAACAAAATGCAGTAAAAACAGTGAAATACAGTAAAATATAGCACAAATATAGCAAAACTATGATTGACAGTTTTACTAAAATGTAAAAATCACAATATATCACCTTACAGTATCACAATATATTATATCATAACTACTATATCATGTTATGTATCATATCAACACGTTCCTACTGATACACAGCTCTGATGTGCTTAAAATCTGTGGTAAAATTAGTGATAATGGTTGTAATTAAGCAGTTAGTAAAAGTGTGAGTAGTGTAAACGGACGGTTAAGGAACACTGAAGCTGCAGCAGTAGAAAAGTCTTGTGTGATGCTACCCTACAATCAGGCTAAAAACAACCACTGTTATTACCACTGTGAGTGACAGAAAACTCAGACTGTGCTGGAAAAAGAGAAAGTAACAAGCTAAAGCGCAGTATGAACAATCCAGCTCCACTGTATTATTGTTATTATATCTACACAAAGCCAACAGTGTAACAGCTTCTCCGAGATCAAGAGCTCTCTGTAGATTACATACAAACTATTAAAGGGCACATTTCTTACACTTTTTAGTGTTTTTTTCTGGTTTCCACTTAAAAAGTCTGCTTTTGTTTGTAAAACAATACAATTTTAAAATGATCTCTGCAAAATATACATGTCTTACTTGGTATCATTCTTGAGAATTTTTAATCTTTTTATCATCGGTATCATTATCATAGATTTTTCATATTGAGCAGACCCTAGAGTGTGTTACCTGTACATGTGTACCAGTACATAAAACTAAACTGAAGCAAGGAAATATTAGCCTTCTACCAAAATAAAAATATTTACAAAGTGGAGTTTTATAAATATGAATACCCTTAATGGTACAACAACCAGTACCCAACATGTTGAAATAGACTTGAATCAGGCCTAATACTGTTACTTTGGACAGCCCTAGTACTTTATGTTGGATGATACTTCAGTTTGAGATATGGTATTGCTGTCTGAAAGTGATGTGTATCACTAGTAGTCGATACTCAATGAAACTGAAGAATCAGGTGTGTATCAGCATTGGATAAGGAGAAAGTTGTATCAGTGCAGCCCTACTTCTCAGTCCTGGATAATACTGGATGTGGTAGTAAAGACCAAGACCAAATTAAGACATTTTACTTAAGAATCTTTTTTAATCATATAATGATAAAAAGAAGAGAACTGACATTTGTAATTCATTGAACGTTCATTATCATTCATTCAAAGTGACGTCATTGCGGATGGATCGACCAAGCCTGAACTCTGCTGGTCTTGGAATTTCCAAATCCACCTCACCCTGAGACTGAGACAAGACTGAGTCCAAATGAGGTCAAGGCTGAGACGCAACTGAGACTGTCAGGAAGGGTGGAGAAGGCAGATGCAGTGTGGGTCATGAAAACATCTCTTTATCTAAACAAACAGAAATCCTTGGTAGACAACCAAAACTGTGACTGTGATTATCAAAATGTATCACATGGCAACACTACAGCATCTGTATATAACTATGAAGATGACCACTTGACAGGTTAACTTGACTCGTACTGTGGAATATGAGGGAGTATTTAAACAAAGCGTAATCAGGCAAGAGATGAGGGACCAGGGCTGTGGAGTGACAAGACACCAATGACGTGACTTGATGTGAAGGGATATGACGTGGGCGGAGACATGACACATGAATGATGTAAACAAACAAAAGGCACGTGTACAAGACAGGCAGAGCTGTGATGGGAAGTTTTACAGACTGTTAGTTTTCAATCTCAAGACTGACACTGAACACGAGTACTACAACACTATTTAAGGGTCAGATATTGTATCAAAAAGCAATCACGTGGTATTGGTGCATCACTGGTATTTGGAATTGGATGATACTTGAAATTAAGGCATCATGTCAGCATTGGAAAGGGATAAAGTGGATCAGTGCAGCCATAATACTGAACATACATCAACATACTTCAGTAGTGAATGATACTTAAGGTCCAGGTATCGTAAAGTGGTATCAATGCATCATTTGTAGTCAATACTTAAGTTTAAATATAGTATTGATATCAGAAAGTGATCAAATCAGTGCAGCCATAGTCTATAAAAAGTGCTTCCTTTTAACGGATTTATGACTGCAACTTAAATGAGTAACACACACAGACACATATGCATGCACACAAACTCACACATACACACACACACTCACTCCACATGCTCGCACACACACTCTAAGCTGCTGAGTCTTACTCAGGCTTCGGTGTGTAAGCCGTTTGAAAGCGAGCGGAGGACAGGAGGAAGAACGGATGAAATGGAGAGATGAAAGAGAAGAGGCATGCAGAGAGCATTATGGGATTGATTTCTAAAAAAGCAGACGGAATCTCTATTCTGTGTGTGTGTGTGTGTGTGTGTGTGTGTGTGTGTGTGTGTGCGTGCGCGCGCGCGTGTGTGAGACTCTATTCACACACCCATCAACCCAGCATGCACACACACCTCCTACTGAGGCTCACTGAATGTGTGTGTGTGTGTGTGTGTTTCTCTTTTATGATTGTGATGGTCAGACTGTGTGTGTGTTAATTATGATGTGAGATGCAGCATATGTGCAGGAGCTTCAAAAGGAAACTCTGTGTGTGTGTGTGTGTGTGTGTGTTCTGTTTTCTTAAATGTTTTTGCATTTGAATTTGTGTGTGTGTGTGTGTGAGAGAGAGAGAGAGGGAGAGAGGGATCTGAAAAAGAACACACACAACTTTCTTTTTTTCTGAACATAAAGGATAACTCCACCAAATTAAAAAAATTTCTTCCCAATGCAGTGATGTTTATAAGAAGCACAAATGAAATACAATAAAACTTGAGTAAAAACGTCTACAAACAAGTTGAATTGTCTAAAAGTATTATTACAAAATTCCCTTTATTACAAATCAAATATACTCATAATAAAACATGCTACAGTTTAATATTAAAGGGTTTTTCATTTTTTTATTTTAGTTAGGTAAATGTTTGATGTGAAATGGTCTGTTTTAGCCAAATGCACCAACACAGATCTCTTTAAAATAGTGTTGATGGTAACCAGATGTCACAACAAAAATTCTATCAATTTAATTTACTCTCCAAACCCACCAGTGAACGCACACATGTCTTCTGGGTGTTTCTATGTGATGATGATGATGATGATGTTGAAATATGATAAATCTGAAATATCCTTTCTTTGGAGACTTTGTCGTGCGACAGCCTCACTGTTTCCCTCCACCATAAATGTGTTTTAAAAAATAGCCCAAAACCTTATCATAAAACATTGTGTCAGACATCAGACGGTGTATTCATAACCATGTGATGTGATTCGTCTGGTTCCTATCAAAACTAGAACTTTTCTGAGCTTTTCTGACTCTATAATGGAACGTTTCACACCTAACCATCTTTACATGAGTTTATTTACATCTTAAACACTTAATTATGTAAAAATTTAGAAGAAAAAAAAACTAGTGGAGTTCCCCTTTAAAGGAAGTGTGTATGTGTGTGTTTATTCTTGACAGAATGTAGACCACACATGTAGATTAGTGAACTGACTAAATATGGAAGAATCCATCTGTGCTGCTTTTACAAACACACACACACACACACACAGTGCTTAGGGAATGTTGATATAGTTAAAAAACATCTGATTCAGCTTACTGGTACAGTACCATATAATAAATACACTACGGGTCAAAAGTTTTAGAACACCCCAATTTCTCCAGTATTTATTGAAACTTTGCACTCTGAAATAAAAGCATAGGAATGAATTTATAGACAAAAATGTATCTAAACTTTGGACACAAAGTAGCACCTTTGTCAGATATAACAGCTGAACACACTCATGACTTTTTTTCTACAATAGACATCAAATGTTCTTCAGACAGTTCTTCTCAAATCTGCTGCAGACATTCACATAAATGTTGGTACTTGTAGGTTTGCTTTGCTTTTCACTTCATCACAAATCAGCTGGATGGGATTTAAGTCTGGAGACTGTGCTCCACTCCATGTTTTCAAGCTGACCATCTTGTTGTTTTTCCTGAGGTAGTTCTGGCAGAGCTTGGACTTGTGTTTTAGGTCATTATCTTGCTGTAGGATGAACCCCTGACCAACTAGGTGCAGACCTGAAATGTTCTATAACTTTTGATTGGTAGTGTATATACAGGTAAAAATATCTTTATACAGTATACGATACATGTGGGCCATGTTATTACATATTTATTACATACATACACTACCGCTCAAAAGTTTGGGATCACCCAGGATTTTCCATGACAATCTATACTTTTATTTCAGAATGGCCCTATTATTATTATTATTATTATTATTATTATTATTATTATTATTAGTAGTAGTAGTAGTAGTAGTAGTAGTATGTATGTATTTATTTATTTATTTTTCTAGACTATAATAAAGTCCACAAATGCTGCTGCTCCAGATACTCAGTTTTCTTTGGTAGAAAGGTGAGGTAGGACAGTGTCACTGTGTTTAGTTCACAAGTTGTTGATGGAAGTTTTACTACAGCTGTTTAATCTCCACCAGAAGTTTAACACATTGTGTGTGAGACATCACTGGACATGACTCTGTCCTACCTCACTCTTCTAGCATGACCACCTCTAATTTGTCGACATCATTTTGAAGGTAGTTGTTGAACACTTGATTTGTGTCACTGTGACAGGATGGAGTGGAAAGATGGTTTCTTTTGACTCATAGACCTCGTCGTCGTAAACACCTGAAATAATATCAGATCT
>BRDA01010443.1:0-22367 GCA_036984385.1 Crenuchus spilurus
ACAAAAGGTGTGGCCAGGTAAACAAGGACAGGAACAATACCATAAAAGGAAACTACAGTACAAGATACAACCACAAGGGGGCAAAGCGTGACAATATGTCAAATCTTCATTTTCATTTATATGTATATAAATGAATACAAATTGTAAAAAATATATCAGCCGATATATCGTTATTGGCATTTTCTTCCTCTTTATTATTGGTATCGTATCGGCCACCACAAAATCCATATCGGTCGGGCTCTAATTAAAATAACTCCCCAGTTACTACTGTGAAAATGTAAGTTACACACACTCAGATTCATACTGGATTAAAAATGATTTCACAGTTATTACTGTCAATATAAAAACTATAAACACTGCAGATTCATAATGAATTAAATTATATGAATGGCATCTACTTCAGTAAAACTAATCCAGTTCAAATAAGACTTTAATTTGAAGGCCCAGCAATTTAATGCAATTTGACATAAAAAAAACTGTAATAGCTGAACTAAAACATGCAGGATGTTTATTATATGTGAAGCTGTTGAACACTGCCTGTAGAAACCTGCTAAAGAGCGACAGTTTATTCATATTTGTCGTATCACTTTGACATTGCAATACTGAGGTGTGAATGAAGATCTGGCTTTCACAGACAAGTCTGCGGAGGAGATCTTTTAAATTGCTAATGTGTAAGCAGGCAGACACATGAGTTCACATGAATTTCAGATGAGAATACTGACATGATTTTGAGACTTTCACATGTTTTCATGTGAGAAATGTGATTATCCACTGTGAAAAACAAAAGACGTGATCACAAATGTATGACTCCATAAGAAAATAACAGGAAAATGACATATTATTCACGTGATGTCACATTTTTGTTGTGATCATGTGATTTATAATGCCTGAACCAAAACTATGAAAACCCATTTCTGACACAATTTTTGCCTGAAATCAGAGAGTGCTTTGCTTCTGCCTTGTCCACTGATTTCATGTAACGAGACACCTCGAAGGCTTTAATCTCATTACCCGGCTACCACACATTTAGGCATTTTGTATACTTACATAAAACATGAAGATTATCTAAAAAGATGTGTGTGTATATCACAAAATCGTGCATTTCTGTACTTTTGTTATTGGCTGTTGTTGTAGTAACTACACTATCCACTATCACAGGTTGTCTATCAACTGTTATTTAGTATTAAAGCTTCCAGAGCAGTCATGAAACTTCTTACTGGATCTACTTCATAGGTGTTCCATTAAGTAGAATAAATAACCACCTGCCATCAAAAAAGAGTAACACACACACATAATATATATATCTGTGATTTGTGTTCTATTCTGAATAAAATATTAGATGTTGGCACCTCCACATCATTGTATTCAGTTTTCATTCACAATTTGTTTAGTGTCCCAACTTTTTTGGAATCCGGTTTGTAATAGCTTTCCAGTATTGCCAGTCAACACTCGACCACATGTTGGGGTTCACATTCAGAAACAAGATTTTGAAGTTTAAGCTTATGTATATTGATTCAGTCATCAACAAAACATAAATTAATATTTCTCATGTTAAATATTGAAATTTGATTAAAATGTGATTAATTTCAATTAATTAATTACAAAGCTTCTAATTAATTAGATTTTTTTTTAATCAAGTCCCACCCCTAATATATATACATAATGATATGAGTCCTGATATGAAATTTTCATACTGACCAATACACAGTAACTGACCTTTTCATTGTCTGATTTCATCTTCTTTTGTTAGGTTGGACATGCTTCATACGCAATTATATTCCTGGGCACCCGTGGGCTGGTGGTTAGGGATCAGGTTCGATCCCCAGGCAGGTCATGACTGAAGTGCCATTGAGTAAGGCACTTAACCCCCAACTGTAAGTCGCTCTAGATAAGATCGTCTGCTAAATGCCTCAAATGTAAATGTAAATGTATTATGACTAGCCCTATTTGGAATGAACTCATCCTGAGACAATACAGATACCATGTGACATGGTGATCACTGACTCTTTCCTCATTGGTCCTGTGTTCATTATACACTATATATAAACTGCTCCACTGTGGCACGTTGATTGCTCTGTACCACCTGTCGGAGTTGTCTTTCCCCTCTGACATCACTGTTATATTGTTGGGAGGCACTGAATGTATAAGAACTCAATACACTTTCACTACAGCAGCTCTAGAACCTTCATTACAGCATCTCTAGAACATCCCACAAAGTTAGTGGTTTCTGAGATGCTGCCACCCTTCACTTGACCCTATTATCGTGCCCTTTTGGAGATCAGTCACATCACATCTCATGAATATGATGATGGTTTTTCACTCTGCTACAACTGACTGGTGTGCTCACTTATTTATACATGCAGCAAACCCTGTCACATGGCATCTTTGACATCCCAGGCTGAGTTCACTCCAAACCTGAGTACACTCTGATGACCATGTAGAATATGTGTTAAAATTCCATTTTATCCATTAAAATATGAACATTATTTGGATCTATAATGTTTAGAGTCATTACATAACGTTGAGTATACAGTTTTAAATAGTGCACAACTGCTGAACTAAGTCAGGTATGTTGGTATACAACAACTAATTTACCAGCATGCTAATTTGTTTACATTGTCTCCTTCACAGAAAAGCTGACTTCTACAATATCTTATTAGGTTGAATTGGATTTTTTTCCCTGTAAAGCTTGTCCAACTTGGCAAAAAATACTTTGAAATAGCACATTTGAGTGCAGAGCTTCAATATTATTGAACACACAATGAAACGAGCAAACATAATCAACCTACAACTCGCTCCAGTACCCGACAGAGCACCCAATGCTCTTTTCACAAAGTAAAGGTTAATGTGTTGGCCAGTTTTCTTGTCCTTTTCTTTCGCTAATGCCACCAGGTCTGGACTTGACCTCTCGTTACCTTGTTCTCGTCAAAGACGTTGAAGACGAACGTGGCAAACTTGGTGGGGTCTCCAAAGGGGAAGAACTGCTTGTAGATCTTCTGAAAGCCAGCTGAGTCCAGCTGCCCACTGGGGCAGTCCTTAATGAAGCCCTTATACCTGAAGACAGAAGAACAGAGGAACAGGAGGTCAGAAGTATGTTTGAGAAGCATTATATTCATCTAAGCCTCACACTATACTGTTAAATGGCAAACCTACTTCTTTTCAAAGGTTTGGAGACAACTAGGCTGAATCCCACCCACCCTACTTGGATCGCACATTTCAGAAATTGCACTAGAATAACACATCCAAACTGACTTATTGTGGACACATTATGAGGACTTGAGAAGACAGTTATGCTGGAACAGCTGAAGGCAAAAGTGGAAGAGGGTGGTCAGCAACAAGATGGATCGATACAATCAGAACAGGCATGAAGACCATTAAGAAGCCTGAAGACTCAAACTGAAGACAGGATGTTTTAGAGAAACACTATCCACATCGTTGCCAGGAACTGGAATCCACTTGATGGCAATTACTAATTATAATAGTCCACAAAATGATGGCTTATACACCCAGCAAAACACTACTTGTCTACTAGGGAGCTGTTGAGTCCAATCCCAATTGGCTTTTTTACATATAATACAGATATTTTGAAGTAGAAGCTATTTTTATATCTGAATAATCAGTAGCTGAACTGTAGCTGAATTGTAGACTGAATAGATGGTTATGTATATAAATACGTTGAGTATTTTGCGACATCCCAAAAACACTGACTTAAAATCTGGTTCTTTAGTTTCCATGGATGGACTGGACTGGAGAGTGAATGACATATTTTGAAACATTCATGGTGTACATACTACATTAAAAGGTTTAGTTGTGTTCCATGATATGGGCCCTTTAAGAAAACATGCATGTGTCTATGCATAATGAAGTAGAGTGATAGTTCATCCAAAAAATGTAAACAAAATGAAATATTTACCCAGTAAGTCTCCAAGGCATGCACAAACTCAACTTTCATGGTCTCAAGGTGAGCTGTGCACTGGTGTAAGTTTCATAATATTCACTTTTAGACCTTTTTGCACAATTAGACCTTTGCTTGTGTTTTAAACAATGGACTAACAATAGATTGCAGTCACCATTGTTATTGTGAGAGCAGTTGCTACATGAAAAGCTCTGCTGAGCAACAACAATCTGTCTTTTCATACACAGGAACAGAATCAAGTGTACAAAAAAGGTGAAATTTACTTTCACTTTCTACATTTTTATCCAATTTTCCCTTATGTTTTGGTAGCCAATTGACCTGCCCATTCATTGACTCTCCATCACTTGTAATATCTCTGACTCTAGGAGGGTGCAGACTAGCACAGGCCTCCTCCTTTTTTCTGACTGCTGCTGATACATCGCTGTTCCATTTGCTAATGGAATTTGACCTCTGCATTTAACCCATCCATGCACAAAGTGGTGAGAAGCCCTATCCATGGCGCCCGGGGGTCGGATGTCTTGGGGATTTGGTGGTTAGGTACCTTGCTCAAGGGCACTTCAGTCAGGACCTGCCCGAGGATCAAACCGGTGACCTTCTGGTCAGAAAACCAGATCCCTAACCATTAGGCCACGGCTGCCCCCAAATTAATTAATTATGAGATAATTATATATGCAGAACTATAAAAAATACAAAAATAAGCATTAAGTGACACTCTACAAAACCTTTTATGAGTGTAAATTCAGAATGTTCTTGACATTTTTCCATTAAATTATGAATATTAAAACTTATAAAAGATAGGTTGTAATTTTTATGGAAATGTGAGCAAACTGATCTGACCTTTTAAATGTGAAGATAATGACAGTGGAAATAAAACGATAACTAGAAATGTTTCTCAAGGGCGTGCGCACACACACGCAGACACAGAAACAGAGAGAGAGAGAGAGAGAGAGAGAGAGAGAGAGAGTGAGAGAGTGAGAGTGTGTGAGAGAGAGAGAGAGCGTGTGAGAGAGAGAGAGAGAGAGAGAGAGAGAGAGAGAGAGTGAGAGAGTGAGAGTGTGTGAGAGAGAGAGAGAGCGTGTGAGAGAGAGAGAGAGCGTGTGAGAGAGAGAGAGAGAGAGAGAGAGATTAGTTATTACTCTGTCATAAATGAAAAAGTCTTGAGGGTGTGTTTATAGATAATGAGTAAATATGCAAAGATATGCAAATACATGAAGGAAAAAAATTCCCATTTGCAGTGGCACCGGAATCCCAGCCGTAATCCACAACTACAAAGCAGAGGCAGCAAAGGGCTTCACTCTCTCGCAGGTTCACTTCTGCACAACATACACAGAGAAAACAAATCACCTCCACACTCGTTTATCAGCAGATTCTCCACCAGCTGCTTCAATAAGACTAACAGAACATTCAGAAAGTGTGACAGCACAAAGCAGATGAAGCACATCTAAAAAATTACAATACTATGAATAAAAAACTGTTCATATTTTCATTCAAAAAGGTAAACTATCGTAATTAATCAATTAATTTCACATAAAGTGACATTTCAAGCTTTTTCTTGTTGTAATGTTGGTCAGTCTGACTTATATCTCATGAAAATCAGAAATCCAGAATCTCAAATAGGACATTTCATTCCAAGTGTAAGAAAATTAAGATTAAAAAGATTAAGCAGGTGGGATAATGGATGTATGAATGGAATGGATTATGTTAAACGTGTTGCAGCGTCTAAGACTTTTGCACAGCACAGTACTGTATAAGAACCTCCATATTACAAACAAAAAGTAATGTAAAGTAAGTCTGCCTGTGAACTGCAGTTCTGCTCATGAAATCCTCCAAATCAGGTTGTTTTCACCACTTCTCTGGTGCACTAATTGCTTTTTAATGAGATATATTATGCATGCATTTTAGCTATAAGCAAGCATGCTGCAGATATAGGAGTCCTGTGATTTTGGATTCTGTATTTCTTCCAAATGGCAGTATTCCTTGCTGTGTTTCGTGTTCATTTTGAATCAGCTACAACTGCTAGTGGACTCTTGAGAAGTGGGGTTCAGCAAGATTGCCAGAAGATTTCTAAAATTCTTATTAACATGAGACAAGCTCTTCCTGCCCACAGTGCCAGCACAGGGGTTCCATTAAAACGAGGCACCATGTGAACACGTACAGTACATTTTCCCTCCACACACATCTGTTCTAACAGATAAAATCCCTCAAATGCTGCTCTTATTACTGTCAGATGTTCTAACGTAGGCTGCAGACAGAAAGCCACAGGAGGTATAAGTGAATTTGTTAGCATTTGAGGCATAAAATGACTATTTCTGTCTTCTATTCTTCTCTTTTAATAATGCTACATTTACGTGAATATGTGCATAACATATCTAACCAACATAAATGTGCAGATTTTGTATATTCAGAACATTTTAAAGTTTCATCTGCATGTGTGTTCAGAAACTAGTGCAGTGCATCCAACAATAAGGGCAGCATCAAGCTTATTAAACCTGTAGCTGAAATACTTTAAAAATTCCTTAAATTCTGAAATACACTATATGTCCAAATGTTTGTGGACACCACAGAAATGAGCAGCCGGTCAGTCCTCATAATACTCTCACCTTTTTTGTACACTTGATTCTGTTCCTGTGTATGAAAAGTCAGATTGTTGTTGCTCATTGTTGTTGTTATCTAAATAATGTATTCAGCTACTTAAAGTTGCTCTAATTGCTGACACAGATACGCTTGTCTAGTCCCTGTAGAGAAGTATTGTTAATAGAATAGGACTCTCTGGAGCAGATAAACATGAACGTCTTGGCACCATGTTTAATGCCAGGTGTGGACTAGAGGGGTATAAATCCCCCCAGCATTGGAACTGTCTTCTCTGCTCCATTCAGTACTTTTAGGATGAGTTGGGGAGATGATCATCCAACATCTTGACCTAACCAATGCTAATATTGCTGACTGCAATTAAATCCTCACAGCAATGCTCCAAAATCTAGTAGAAAGGCTTCCCTGGACAGTTTTGTTACTTAACCAAAAGCAGGACAAACTCCTAAATAACCTTGATTTTGTTAGAAACAATGAATAAGCAGGTGTCCAAATACTATATACTGTAGATATACTGCTATATTATATACTGTCTATATTGTTGACATTACTGGCATTCTCCGTGTGCCTCGATGGTTCACAATAGTGTACCCACATCATAAGTGACCCACATCTGTCATTAGTGTAAACAAACCTGTGCAATGAGGGCACAAGAGTTCCCTGAGAACACATACCACACATTTTAGCAACACACAACCCTGTTCAACTCAAAATCCCTCAAATGCTCCCCTTATTAATTCCTGATAGTTTAATTCATTCAGTCCTAATGCAGACAGAGTTTACAAATTTAGCACATTAATGTCTGTATGTAAGTCTATTCTTCTCCTTTAATAATGATGCATTTCATTGAATATGTGCATAATATATCTAATAAACAAATCTAAATTCAGATTGTGCTCATTTAGATCATTTTGAACAGGAATGTCAGCTGTAATTATAACTATATTTCTTGTTTAAATAGCTATATGTACATCACAGTGCATCCAACAATAAGGGCAGCATTAAGTTTCTTTTTCCGTTAAAGTGTGTTGAAAGTTCCTGAAATTCAAGAAATACACACACAGCTTTCTATTTTGTTTGACATTACTGGCACTTACTGTGCCTCAATGTTTTACATTGGTTCTTGTAAGTGAAACACATCTGTCTTAAACATACCTGTGCAGTAATGGGTTCTATTAATATGAGGAATCATGTGAACACATACAATGCATAAAAATAGTGTTTAGTGCAATAAATTGCAGACAGAGAACCACTGGACTGTATTTAAATTTGACGTGTATTCCAGTGATTCTGTTCTTCTGTTTCTTCAATTGTCTTGTCTATTCTTCTCCTTTAATAATGTTGCACTTACTTGAATATGTGCACAACATGTGTTGATTGTGTAAATTTAGAACATGTAATGACTTTGAACAGCAAACTCAGTTATCTTAAATATTCATCTGATTAAACAAATCGGTGATTTCTACAGCCATATGTACATGACTGCTCAGAAACTATCACAGTGCAGCCAACAATAAGGGCAGCATGGCACTTCTGTTGCAGCTGAAATTTGTTCAAAATTCAGAAATAAACATTTAGCACCACCACATCTAAAACTTAGAATATTGTAAAAAAAAAAGTTGTTTTACTATAATTTATATAATTTTTCATAACACTTTACCATTAATTAATAATTATATACACACCATAATGTACCCTATTACAATTTACAAAATGTTCATTTTAGTATATATTTCTTACATGTAAAGTGATGTTTCAAGCCTTTGTTTGTTTTACTGTTGACCAGTTTGGCTTACACATGAAAATCAGAAATCCTACGCGGTAAACACATGTACACTGCAAATGTTAAAGGAGGTTTGCGACGGTTATATGTGTTGCAAGAAGGAAGATCGTTGCCGATATATGAGCGATGTGACACATGCTGAGGCAAATATCATTACCCATTTTGCTCCATAGAGTATTATAAGCCAAAATCAGCCAGAAAACTTCTGAGGAGTCACCTCACACTACATTTTAACCGACGAGTCCAGCATGAAGGTAAGTCAGTTAACACAACAATAGCAGTCTTTTGACATAACAGTACAACATAGGCTGTACAATAAGTCACACAATATCTAACATATAATAGTTATCTACAATGCTGAACATGTCATAGCTGTATATAATTATATAAATAGACTAATTATATAATTATTTAAATATCAGACTACTAATATAAATATCAGACTAAATCAGACTAATTGTATAAATATCAGACTAATTATATAAATATCAGACTTTGCACATATGATTTAGCCTCAAATTACAGCTTTTAAAACAGTATACTCAACAAGGTTTATATACCTTGTTGTCATTTGAGGCTTTATCATATTTATATATTATGTACGTCGTTAGATATTGTACAATTTATTTTGTACTGTTGTGTCAATAGACGGTTATGTATGGCCCCACACTTTATAGAATTTATTTTCTCATGTTTAAGGATGCACTATTCATCGATATGGCGTAGGGTTCAGGGCTTTTTGATGTAAATTGTAAATACCACCTCAGGAGTGAGTGTACTGACGAGGTTAATGGTGTCTTTTCTGTCCAAGATATTTTCTTCTTTTATTTATGCTTTAAAGTTAATTAAAGTGGTAATAAAAAGGGAATTTTACCATCAATATAATTGGCTGTGAAGTATTTATGTTGGCCTAACACATTCTTTATTTTTGGGGTATGTGTGTATTAGTATTATCGTCCATTTATTGTTATCGAGGTGAACTGCTCAATATTTCGCAATATTGATTTTAGGCCATATCGTCCCAGCCTTACATTCCAGTCATGAATAAAGGAAATAAACCTTTTACTGAGATAAGATGACTGACTAACATACAATCTGGTAACTTTGATTAAACTGTCAACATGATTTATTATATTGCCTTGCTAGCAGTGGCTAAAAGTTACTGTGATCTTTTTGAGTGGCAAGCTGCGTAACAACGCTGATACCTTAAATTATATTTACATAAGCTCACATATGCAAATCTTTCATTTTTTATTGGCTGCTCCCAGCATGGTGTCAGCATAAGCATGCCCCGCAGCTCATTATTGAAAGCGTGTTGCACATGCGCACACTGTTTTTTACTTCTCACTAAACGTACGGGCTGGCCCCATGCTCACTATCTAAATGAAGACTGCTGAAAGTACTGACCTTACGCAACACATACAGGAATATTTTAAATGTATTTGGAATTACTGCCATTTTCATAAGTCAAATACACAACGTCAGAAAATAATATTGAAATAAAATTATTTACATACTGCTCCACAGCAACATCTGGTGGGGCCAGGCCCCACCTGCCCCTAATATAGAAATGTCCATGTACTTTACATGTAATGAATCTAACATATATGTTAGTTTATGTTTTTGAATTAAATTAGGAACACAAATGATGTATTTTGTTTGGTTTTACTACCATTCAGCGTTTAACTTGCCAGTACACACTGGTATATGTAAGTGACCCATATCTGTCATTAGTGTAAACAAACCTGTGCCACCTGCATGTGTGCATCCTAATCAATAATGGAGGGTGTCAGGGGAGTCTGAGAAGACTGCTTGTCTTGAACAAAGACTGAATGCATTACTGGCAATACCTTAGACAAGGCTGAAGTACACTTCTGCATATGTACTGTATTTACAGTGTTTAATATGCAATGGGTGAGATAGTTCTAATGCTATAGCAACATATAGCACCTAAATGATACATAGTAAATGAACCAAGCACGATTCTGAGCCAGTGGCAGGATGGTGGGCAATGTTTGGGTAATGAAGGCTTTTAATGTCTGCCTTTGTGTACACAGTTGCAGTGCATTAAGCATCCAGGCCCCAAACAAATTTATGAAAATGATTATTTATGAGGCGTTTAGGCTGGTAGGCTTTAGTCATTCTCATTAAGAGCGTTTCTTCGTCCATTTGTCGGAATATTTCCGCTTGCTTCATTTACTGGTGCGAGTGGTTTTGCTTTAGTGCTGGAGCGAGCTTGCAGCACGGCTGTTTTCTTCAGCTGCCTATTGTAATCAGCGGAGGAGGCTGAAGAGATGGAGGGGGGAGGAGATGCTCTTCAGACTAAAGACACATTTACGGGCAGCTAATTGTCTCGTCTAATAAACAGTGTGGGGGCAGAGGCATAAAGCTAAGAGCTTGAGACAGATCAAATGTGTTTTAAGTGTCTGTGGGTGATGTAGGTGAAATACAGGGTAGAAAAAAATCACGCGCAATTATAAGGGGAAAAAAAGGTGTTTGCTTAAACAGCTTCACTACTGTTCATTCTAATCGGCAACAACGTTAAACAAAATCCACTCATTGTCTGTTTTATCAGCTCCACTGACCATATAGGTGCACTTTGTAGATATATAATTACAGACTGTAGTGCATCTGCATCTCTGTATACTTCAGCCACATTCAGATTGGATTACTTAGGAAATTTTGTATTAGCTTGCTTATACATTAACAGTAGATGATTGTACAGATTGTATTAATACATGAAATCAGATTAAGGTATGTATATCCATATATAATATATCTGGTGTTACTGTACTGAATGTTCTAAAACAGGGTCAATCAAAGATAGCAATAAGGCCATTCCACCCTTGTGCAGAAAACAGCCAGTTTTGGACATCATGTTCAGACAGGAAAAAAACCCAGTGTCTCTTTGTACAAAATAATTACTGGCCTGGTATTCGTTCCTTTTCTTCTTGAAGAACAATCAACAGTCAACTGATCACGCATCCTAAGCATGTTCAGCTTGTGGAGGCTGCATGGCTTTCCTATTTTAGAATTGTGTACATACAAGAATTTTCCTAATAATAAAGCAATTGAGTACGGCATTGTTCATAGAAGTAGCCACGACACAGGGGATTTCAACATTCTCCTCAGTGCTGAAACTCCTGTGTCTGGACAGCATTAAAGTAACTACAGGACTGAGTTTCTGAGTGGATGTAGATTTTATAAACACTAATGTCTGTATCACGTTATCATATGATCACAGTTCATTTGTACTTGTAGCTCCTTTAATAAACCTGGATTATTATTATGCAATAAGCTGGTTTCTCGTCTTTCACCTCCACACAAGGATCTTCGAGGTAGAATATCTTCCATCCAGACCAAGTAGAGTATTAAGTGTCTCGTCAAAAGCTTTAATACTTTTGGTTTTTGGTGGTTGTACATGTTAGAAGGTTCCATATGCTAAAATACAGTTACTAGCTGTAACTATTGGTACTGGGGAAGAAAAGATGAGTGCAGGTTTATAAGAAATGACATTTAACAATAAACAATATATCCACATAGCACAGATAAGGTCACAACAAAACAGCTACTCTAAGGTAGGTTAATACAGAGGACCACGAAGGTCTCAATAAACAAGAAACGCTAACCCAGAGGACCGCTGAGGTATCACTAAACAAGGAAGGCTAACACAGAGGACCAATGAGGTCTCAATTAACAAGGAAGGTTAAAACAGAGGACCAGAGGTCTCAATAAACAGGCTATAAAAGGCTAACAAACTAAGAAATTACCCCATGACCCAAGGTCCATTTAATTCAATGTGAATAGGCCTTTTGTTTCAGCCTGTTTTTGACCCTGATAGCAAACAAGTATTGGAACAGTTCTGGACCACATTTACTATATTCATGGATGCATATAACGGCCTGGAATGACGCTAATGGCTTTGGCTGACTCTGGGTGCTGGAACACAGCTTAAATTTAACTTAATTAAACCTCAACTCAGGGATGAAACAGTTGGGCCAGTTTTGACCCAAAACAGAAATAACATTCAAACACTTCACACAGTTGTTTTTATTTTGGCCAGAGCTCAAATGCCAAGACAACCATTGAACCTTGACTGCTATAGTCAGGAGAGGTTTTGCCCACAATACACCTGTCATTGCCATAACTGACCTGTAAGTGTGGTCCACATTTGGTGGCGAATTGCTTCTTACCATTTTCTATTGTCAGGGACCCCCCAGGACCAACACAGCAGGTATTATTTGGGTGGTGGATCATTCTCAGTTACACTGATGTGGTGGTGGTGTGTTGCACTGCTATAAGTGGATCATCTCAGTGTTACTGCTGGACTGAGAATAATCCACCAACCAAAACTAATCAGCCAACAGTGGCCTGCGGGCATCATCCTGTGACCACCAATGAAGGTCTTGAGGATGACCAACACAAACTGTTCTCTTACTTTACATCTTGAAAAACCAACAAGGTGTGTCTAAAATGAACAGTGAATGTGCACAGTAGCTCTGCTGCTGTCATCACTCATACCAGCACACCACATTCTCTAACACACCACCAACACATCACTGTATAATTAAATATACACAACATGGTAAAAAGCTTTGAGTAATAAGTGCATTTAAATGTTGCCTCTTTAACAAAATCTATAGGAAATTTGATTCATCTCTACCCATCATCATGTATTATAAATGGTTGCACGACTCAGCATTCAAGGCATTCTTTGAAAAGGTGAAGAATTCTTTTGAGGATACATTTTAAGAATCTGAAAGTGTGGTATGTGTGAAGTAGTGCACTATTTCTCCTGTACCAAGTAAAGAAAAGGTTCTCACAGCAAAGTTTCTGAAAATTTCCTCCCTCCGAGGACTGAACAGGTATGACCACGAGCTGCAGGAACGTTTCATCTCAAAACGATGTTCTGCATGCTGGAATTCAATAAAATGCTGGTAGAAATGGGACTCTTGGGAAAACAGTGGGGGAGCTAAATGTGTATGACAGGCACGTCTTCAGCAGGATGCTGCTGGGTATGATTAGGAACCCTGTAGGATTCTCTGGGGATTCACTCTGTACTGCCACACTGTTCTGTTCCTACAGCCACAACAGAGACATTTATTGTGCTCTATATTCTACAAAAACAATGAACAAGTGTGTAAAATATATTCATCTGAAGGCAGTGATTGGAATGATAGAATCAATTCTAATACTAATTAGAATAACATTTGATCAAATATGTACCAAGTTCTACACTAAAATAAGACTACTGTTAAAAGTAAAAATTAAAAAAGTCTTAGTTAAAAAAGTTCATTTGTCATAATTAAATTTTACCATTTTTAAACCTTTTCATGTAAATTATGAGGAGAAAAATATTTAGAAAGGATTATTCCAATAAGTTTTATCTGTCAACAAAAAGGCTGTTTATGCTAACTTTAATGAAAAACAGCAGAAAAGTGCTTATAAATGGTTATATAGGAATATACTGTAGGTATTATGCACTCTTTACCTTACAGTAAAGTGGTTCTCAAAATAAATACATTTTAAAACTAAGAATGTACTCTAAATTAAGATTTTTATTTTTTTAACCCTGATTTTCTGACCAATGTATTTTAGTGGCCAATTAACCCTTTTATCAACTCTCCCCATCACTATCACTTGTCCCTGACTCTCTTGGGAGGGGGCAGATGAGCTCAGGCCTCTTCCAATACCAGTGACATCAAGCCCCTTTTTTCCCGAACTGCTGGTGTGAAATTGTTGCCGGGCAGCTAGCAAGCTCAGAGGAAAGTGCAGATCCCCAGTACTGATGGACCGCCCGGCAGACGCCTGAGACAGTCGACATTGCTTATGGTGCTAGGGAGAGTGCACCAACTTGCCAATTCTGCTCTCTTGAGGTACCGGCTGTCGATGGCAAGCACAGGATTCAACCTCAAGATAAATTAAGATATTTTAACAAAACATTGAATCATTAGCTTGACATTTTGCAAAGTTGTCCAGCCGTGTGCAGAGCATGGACAGGTCAATAAATAATAGTTGTCCTGTTCCAATCCAGCTCACGCCAATATAATAACTATGACTATGCAGGCTTTGGTATTTCAAGATTGACTATTTGTGAGAATTTTGAGAAATTGATAGATGCAAACCATGTGGATGGTTGAAAAACTTTTCTTCACCAAACTGTAACTAGCAGGTGTTTGTGTCATTAATAAAAGACATAACAAATAATAATATACATATGAGAATACTTAATCCTCTTTACTAATTCTTTGGTAGAACAACTTGTGTGCTTAGGATTGTTGTCTTGCTGCATGATCCACCTTCTATTGAGATTCAGCTCACAGACAGATACTTTAGTACAGACAGTCCTGATACTTTACTTTTAGAATTTGCTGGTATAATTCAGAATTGATTTTTCCATCAATGATGACAAACAGTCCTGACCCAGATGCAGCAAAACAGGCACAAACCCTGATACTACCACCACCATGTTTCACAGATCAGATGAGGTTTTTAAGCTGAAATACAGTGTTTTTGTTTGTCCGAACATAAAGGTCAGTTTGGTCTCATCTGTCCATAAAACACTGTTCAAATATTAATCTGGCTTGTCCATGTAAAGTCTACAAAATGACGTGGAGATATTTTGCATTTGTGACCCTTATTTTCATTAAATCTCTCTCAGAGAAGCAAAATGGAGTGAAAACATCAAAACAAGCATTAATTTTTTTTTTTTTTAAATGACACACATCTCAGTTACAGTAAAGGTTCTTTAATTAACCAGCCATTTAAAAGACTCTATAAAGAACCAAAAATGATGCTTCTATAGCATCAACCCAAAAGTACCCCTTTTCTTAAGCGTGTATGTATAAAAGCTTTGAAACATGAGATGTTCTTATGTCAAATTTGAAAATTCACAAATTTATGAGGATCAAACAAATGCACCAAATGTATTCCAGATAAATCAACCAGTCAAATCCCTTACAAAGTACTGAACCATTCTGTACAGCTCCGACTGTGCTTTAGAAACAAATTTCAAGCATTTTAGCCTAAGTCTTTAAGCTGCAAACAGCTTCTAACATCAGACACATCACACAGTATTCTACAGGGGAAACCGTAGCGTGGTTCTACTGTCATGAGAATCGATCAGTGAATGTACGAGTAAGCTGCTCTTCTTTTTCTTGAAAAAACAGATCAAGGTTCTGTTACAGTACGGTCCTGTGCAATCGCATGAGAGCCTCAGTAAAACATCTTTTTACCAGTCGACATGGCTTTTGTCTTTTGTTCCACACTTCCATTTCTGTTCTTTTCATGTCCCCTCCTTTTATCTGCTTTCACTTTGTTCTATTGTTTTTACCTCCTGTCTTCTTTGTTCGGTTTCCTCTTACACTTGTTTGCTAGCTGTGTCTTAGGACATTTTCATCTCTTGCTCATCCTCTTACTCTCTCCCCACTTCTCTCTTTCTCCCTCGAGCGCCCAGTGCAGTGTCAATCGCTCTCCATCTGCCGTGTGTGGCATACAGCAGGCGGGCAAAGCAAGGCTCTTGGCACAAGCATCATGGATTTAGGGGGGGGGGGGGGTGAGAGAGAGTGAGAGAGAGAGAGTGAGAGAGAGAGAGAGAGAGAGAGAGAATGACTCAACATAGCCTAAATTTGCCAGCTGTGGAGGCACTGCAGGATCCATACAGATGTGAGCTTACTGAAAAAGCCAGGTTTATCCAAAATGTATTATATAGCTAATACCGTCCTTTCATACACTAACACATAGTACCTGCTTATACTGCTCAGCACAGACCCAGAAACTGATATCCAAACTCAACAGTTTATATCAGTGCCAAAACAGTGCTACATTAAAAATAAGATTACAGTTAATTTGTGTTTGTAATTTAATTCAAAAAGGTAAACTGACATATATTTATATTCATTATTAGAATTGAAATATTCTATATTTGATATGAAATATTTGAGATTCTGGATTTCTGACTTGTATGAGCTATAAGTCAAACTGATCAGCGTTTAAAAAGGCTTGAAATGTCTATGCAAATTAACAAAAACACGCAAAGTAGACTAATTAACTTTCCCCAATGTTCTAACTTTCTGAGATGCAACAGTAACATTTTGAAACACTTTTTGTACCATAACTGCAAGCCTAGATTTGCTTTCTGCTCGATATTTCTGCATAAATTTGACCTAAAACTTCATCAGAAGTCCTAAAAATAAATAAAGAGAATCAAATTAAACAAGACAGAAATATCAGACTTAGTCATTTATTTTTTGAGGAAAATAATCCAGTACTATATGTCTGTGAGTAGAAAAAGTATGTGAAAATGCAAACAAGTACAATAACTAAATGTTTCTAGTATTGTTGATCAGTTCTGCATATCAGCTTTGGAGGAATCTACTAAATGCTTGCTTCAGGTCCTTCCACAACATTTATATTGTGTTAAGGTCAGAAGTTTGACTTGGCCATTCCAAAAACATTAACTTTATTCCTTTTTAATCAATCTTTGTTAGAATGACTTGTGTGCTTAGGGTCGGTGCAGCAAAACAGGTCCATAATATGATACTACCACCACCATGTTTCACAGATGGGATGAGGTTTTTATGCTGGAATGCAGTGTTTTGCTTTATCCAAACATAATGCTTTTCATTTAAACTAAACAGATTTGTTTTGGCCTCAACTGTCATCAAACCATTGTTCCAATAACATTCTGGCTTGTCTAAGTAATTTAGCAAACTGCAGTCAGGCAACAATGGTTTTTTTTTTTTTTTTTTGGAGAGCAGTGAATTTCTCCTCCTTGCAACACTGCCATGTACACCATTGTTCTCCTCATGGTGGACTTATGAAATTACCTTGGGTTTCTTTGTGACCACATAGACAATTACAGACAGTTACAGGCCTTTACTCTTAGTGCGATCTTTGTTGGTCAACCACTCCTGTGGAGGATAATTATGGACTTGAATTTCATCCATTTGTACATTATCAGTGTGGATTGGTGGAGTCCAAACTCTTTAGAGATGGTTTTGTAATCTTTCCCAGGCTGATGAGCATCAACAAGTTTTTTTTCTGAGCTCCTCAGAAATCTCATTTGTTCATACCATGATACACTTCCACAAACATGTGTTGTGAAGATACACTTTGCATTATCCCTGTTATTTAATTAAAACAGGGCACTCATTCACACTGATTGTCATCCCACTAATTGACACCTCACATTTCACTTTCAGATTATTTGCTAATACCAAAGGTTCACATAATTTTGCCACTTATAGAACATAATAGATCAGTTTCTAATAGTCTAAGTCTAATATTTTGTATCATTTATTTAATCTGGTTCTCTTTATCTTCTTTTAGGACTTGTGTTTAGTTTTAGGTCAAATTTATGCAGAACATTCCGATTGTTCACAAACTTTGAAGCACTATATGTCTGACTTTAGTTAATTTTTTAACATTGTTGAAGTAATGTGTCATAATGTAAGAGTTCTATACAAACTAAAGGTTTCCATGTATCTATGTGTCCAAACTGAGGACCACTAAGGAGCTTTTAAGAGTGTAACATGCTTGAAATGTTCCCAAATGTACCCAAACAGCAGACATTTTTGGTGTCTCTATTAGTTTTGCATTGAAGCAATGAAGATAATGTTGTTATCAAGTAGACAACAAATAGACAAGTTTAAGAAGATGGCTATTGCTACTGTTTTTAGCTCTGCACTCACTTTTACTTGTACTCTATGAGGATATGGAAGAGAAGCATATATCAGTAAAACAAGCTTAAGTAAGCTAGTCATGCTAACTGCATTAGGCACTTGGCTCAAACTTTCCCCACATTGTCATTTAAATCATACAAAACATGTAGCTCAAATGTTCTTATCCAAATGTGTCTGATATGAGTACTACCTTCATTTGCATGACTGAAATGTCAATGACATGCTGGTCGTGCTGAGAGATCAAGTGCGTCAGTATACAGTGAAAGAAGTGCCAGTGGATTAGCACGGTATGTCTAAAAAAACACTAAAAAGAGAAACAATCAGCGTGATTGGTATTGTACAAACTGCCTACACATTCGCCTCAGAAGACATTGAGTTAATAATCATATCAATCAGTATTCAATCAATTCAGCAATCTGTAAATAAACTCACCCAAATTTATGTTTTTAAGAGAGATATATATATATATATATATATATATATATATATAATTTATATTTTACATTCTTCAAAGTAGGCACCTCTTGCTTAAATGCAGCTTTCTTGGCATTTTCTCAGTCAGCTTTATGAGGTAGTCACCTGGAATGGCTTTCAGTTAACAGCTGTCTTGTCAAGAGTTAATAACTTGCATTTCTTGCCTCTTAATGTCTTTGAGACATCAGTTGTGTGGCTACTTTGAATAATCTAAAATCTAAATCATATTTTGGTTTGTTTAACACTTTTAAGTTTACTACATGATTCCTTATGTGTTCCTTCAAAGTCTGGATGGCCTCAGTATTAATTTACAATGTAGGAAAAAATAAAAACATTGAATGAGAAGATGTCCATATATTTAACTGCTACTGTATGTGTCCATATCCTGTTAGGTGCATACGACGGCCAGTTTCCATAAGTTTTCCCTCTGCAGGCACCCTTACTCTGTCTGCATAGGAGTGCCATGACGGTTTACCTTTTATGATATGCTAAGATAACTTTTCCACCAATAAATATTCATCGCCAAATGGAAACTGTTCTTCCATGCAGTTGTGTACATGCAAAATTACAGCATTATAAGTGATACTTATAGTTTAGAATATTGTTTTCAGATGTAATTTTTGTTGAAAAGTTGCAAAGCCCTACTAAAGTGAGTGTTTGTTATTTAAACTTCCTCACAGCTAATGGACTAAAGAGGAGAAAAACACACATACAACAGGCCAAAATGGGCAGCTGGTCAAAATTGGGAGCATTGTGCAAGCTACATTACCCTCATATCTTGAGCACTAAGCTAAAGAAGCAAACTTCAGACACTAGGATGGCTGACTATATGATTCCCCTCAATTTCTAGACTTTTTTAGTTGAATCAGGTTTGTTGAATTTGAACAGTGAGTCCTATGGCCATCACATCTCTGCTATAAGTCAACAACCCTACAAAGAAGTCCCTTCGTCCACTGGGAGACCAATATAAAAGCAGCTGTATACAGTAATGAAGCATTGAAGTGTCTGTTCTTATAGTCCACACTGAAGGACATGCAGATATTTCCATATCTATACAACATTTCCACTCATTAGTCCAAAGATACAAAACCACACAGTGTGTCCATGGTAACTGCAGGGCCAGGAACTTGTTGTCAGGTAGCTGAATCTTCTCAATACTCTCTGTAACACTGAGGCTGTATTTAGACAAGACATTATCCTGTTCATAGAACACAAAACTGACTCAGCAAGGACTTAAAAAAAATTAATCTCAGCTTGAAGTGTTTATAGAGGTATTTTAAAGGATTTGATGGAAAAGTGAAATGCAGAGAATGATGATTTGTAGGCTCTGAGAAGGAGACAAAAAGGCAGAGATTAACTTACCACTGCTGTACTTCTTTTTCTGTGACTGCAAAGAAAGAGAAGAGAGATGAGACTGTTAGCCATTGTGGGACTAAATGTTACATACATGATTACTACCATTCTACTGTACTAATTAATATACATTCTACACTAGCATTCTGAATCCACATGTCCCTCTACGATAGCATTCTGAATCCACATGCCAGTCTACGATAGCATTCGGAATCCACATGCCCCTCTACGATAGCATTCTGAATCCACATGCCCCTCTACGATAGCATTCTGAATCCACATGTCCCTCTACGATAGCATTCTGAATCCACATGTCCCTCTACGATAGCATTCTGAATCCACATGCCAGTCTACACTAGCATTCTGAATCCACATGTCCCTCTACACTAGCATTCTGAATCCACATGCCACTCTACGATAGCATTCTGAATCCACATGCCACTCTACACTAGCATTCTGAATCCACATGCCACTCTAAACTAGCATTCTGAATCCACATGCCACTCTACGATAGCATTATGAATCCACATGCCAGTCTACACTAGCATTCTGAATCCACATGCCACTCTATGATAGCATTCTGAATCCACATGCCAGTCTACACTAGCATTCTGAATCCACATGCCAGTCTACACTAGCATTCTGAATCCACATGCCACTCTATGATAGCATTATGAATCCACATGCCAGTCTACACTAGCATTCTGAATCCACATGTCCCTCTACACTAGCATTCTGAATCCACATGCCACTCTACGATAGCATTTTGAATCCACATGCCACTCCACGATAGCATTCTGAATCCACATGCCACTCTACACTAGCATTCTGAATATACAGTGGTAACCCTATTTACGAGCATCCCTACTAACGAGTATTCCAGGTAACGAGTCGAGATCTTGGAATATTTTTGTTCCAGGTATTCCAGCTAACGAGTAGCGTAAATTTCTTCAAGTATGCCAAACCGCTAGGGGCGCTGCAGTCGTAGCATCTCCTAGATGCTACCGTAGAAGAAAAGGTCAGTCAATACCTTTGACCGCTGTCAAGTAAAAGTGAAAGTGCCTGTTGAAAGTGACGCTAAGGTAGCGAAAGGTAGTGAACAAGAAAGTTAGATACATTTTACTTTTACTTTTCATATGATAAGTGTAACCATGCCAGCCTACACGAGCACCGTCGGTCTCCCTCTCATTAGCGGCCAGCCTACATGAGCGCCGTCGTCGTCACTTTTATGTTTTAAAAAACCCATATAAACACATTATTTAGCATATTAAAGTATACTGTATATTGGCTGGCTGACACGGATTAATCAGTTTTACATGTATTCTTATGGGGAAAATGCATCCAGCTAACGAGCAAAACAGCGAACGAGCTCGGCTCCTGCATGGATTAAACTCATAAGTAGGGTTACCACTGTATTTTCTGTCGTAAGTACACTTCAACTGTGAAAGTCAGAATCTAAAACAAAATCCAGAAAATCATATGGCATGATTTTTAAATAATCAATTTGCATTTTATTGGATGTAATAAGTATTTGATCACCAACCAACCAGCAAGAATTCTGGCTCTCACAGATCTGTTAGTGTTTCTTTAAGATGCCATCCTATTCTGCACTCATTACCTGTATTTATTGCACCTGTTTAAACTTGTTACTTGTATAAAAGACACATTTTTACACACTCAATCAATCACACTCCAACCTCTTCACCATGGATTGTACGGGGGGTGTCCAAACTTTTTTCACTGAGGGCCACATACATAAAAATATAGGAGGGGCTGGGCCACTTACTAGAAATTAGGTACATAGCCTTAACTTTAGTGTATTAGAATTAGAAAAATCAATTAAAAGTGGTCAAATATGTTATATTGTTAAATATAATTAAAGACAAAACTGCCTTCATCACAGCTTTTCATAAATGGATCTTTAGTGATTTATTCAGAAAAGGCTTTGGTAGCTCATTCTCACAACTGCAGCCTCAGATTTCTTCTTAGACAGAAGATTTACAGCACAGAGAAAAAACAATAAAGGGGAAAATGGGACGGGTACATTTCAGGCTTGTTATTTAAGTTATTAGGCTTAGCAACACACCTATTAACGTACGTTTAAAACGGTTATCAACATTAACAGACTGAACTGGACTTAATAACAGGAGCATATAATATTAGTAAATTATTCTGGTGAGTATCAGCTGCGCTGGGTATGTAAATCGGGCCATCCAGCTCGCGGTGCTGATCTGACGCCACTCGTGCCAAAATCAACAAAATCAACAAATGTCACTTGATCAAGGAGCAAATCTGCATCAGATGAGATCAGCTCACTCACTTTCTACCTTTCGCTTCTTTGGTTCTGCCATGTTTAGTAACCTGGGGTAACTTTCTTCTGTGATTGTCCTTTTTGGTGGAGCAACTGCCTTGATCCCCCTGGTGTTAAAACTAAGAAGTGCAATACACTTAAGCAAAAGTTGACATGCGGGCAATATTCTATTCTACAAACTGGATTCCAAAAAAGTTGGGACACTAAACAAATTGTGAATAAAAACTGAATGCAATGATGTGGAGATGGCAAATGTCA
>BRDA01010445.1:0-23328 GCA_036984385.1 Crenuchus spilurus
GACTTCACTCAACTCTGGTTTTGCAGTATTTATGTCTATGCTATACTCATACATTAAAATACATTGGGTGTTTTAGTTAATTGTAAATATTACAAAAAAATGTGCATTAAATGTGCACTTTTTCGTGATCCCTCTGATCCTGCCCTGCAAAAACATTCACTTCCTTCTTTCCCTTCCAGAATTCCACCCCTCAAATGAGACAATTACAGCCTCTCATTTCAGTGGTCCCTTCAAAGTCCCACCCACAATTACAGTTCCTCCCAAAGTTCCCTCCCATGCAAGTATAGCCCCATCTTTTCATTATCCTTCCAAAGCCCCACCCCCAAACAAGTTAGGCCCATCCTTCCAATGGTCCCTAAAAAGTCCTAATCCTAAACAAATACAGACCTTCCCTTTAGTGTCCATCCAAAGTCACTTGTTTTCACTGTAACAAATGAATGACAATTCAAAATGTTTTCAACATAGTCAGTAGGTCTGCACTTGTCATGAGTTACGTCTCAGCTCTTTTGAGTTACCTTAACTGGAGTTACTCTTACTCAGGTTTCTTGGTTTAATTTAAAAAGTGCACATTATAGCACTGCAGTATGAGGAAATGTTACTATACTATATTATTGAACCAAATTATTTAATATAAAAAAAAACTTTTAAATCACCTGAATGAAGTATGGTTACATGTCATTACTAAAGTCTAACATGGCAGTCAGCAGTCCAGATGGAGGGTATAGTGGGAAACTCTCATTGGATATTGGCCATGCTTAAGAATAATAATACCAAGTTGCAGAAGCCACCAGGTTGGGCTCAAATGCAGATAGGAGAGCAGCAGGTAGTGCACATGGCTTTAATGCTAACTTTGGCAAACATACACACACAGTTATAATGCATCCCCGCATATGAGACTAAAATGTCAGGAAAGTCTAATATATAGTGTTTTTGAGGTCAAACTGTTATATCCTTACCGAAGGGCACTCACCAAGGACCCGCACACATGTGCACATGCACACACTCACGCACACACACACACACACACACACACACACACACACACACACATATATACTGAGAGCCTGGGAGTGAGGTGAAGGCAAGCATGCATATCTGGATAGGGAGAATAAGATAGATAGAGAGAGAGAGAGAGAGAAAGAGAGAGAGAGAGAGTTTTTGCCTGCCCTGACAGTATTAATGATCCTCAGAGGAGAAGAGGATGATTTGTGACAGAAATACAACCAGACAAGAACCCTGTTTGTGTGTGTGTGTGTGTGTGTGTGTGTGTGTGTGTGTGTGTGTGTGTGTGTGTGTGTGTGTGTGTGTGTGTGATAGTAGAGGACTGTTTGAGGATACACAGAACTCAACAATAACACAGAATCAGAGAAAGAAAGCGAGAAAGAGAGAAAGAGAACTAAACTGCTAAAATACTAAAAGAATATATATTAATTTAAATAAGTATATTTCAACCAATGTTTATCTACAAAATATAGATACTTACAGTATAGCTAGTGCTTATGCTTTATATGTAATTTCATGCCAAATATTTTTTATGATTTGTTCATATTGAGTGTTTATTACTTGTTTATATTTATAGTGTATATTATTTAAATATCATTATTATTTGATGTGTGTATGTGATTATTGCAGCCTGTTGACAATATGAAAGCACATAATATAGCAAACCTTGAAACTGAACTTGAAGAACCGAGAGACAGAATGAGAGAGAGAGACTGAGAGAGGGACAAAGATATCGAGAGAGACAGAGGGACACAGAGAGACAGACAGGGAAAGAGAGAGACAGAGAGAGAGAGAGTGAGGGGGGATAATGTGCATTAGAAGAGTGTAGCCTGAGGCAGTGTGTATGCTTTGCCTACGTCAGTGTCGTTAGTATATTTATAATTCAAATATATTCCTTTAATAATTCAGCAGAGCAGAGTTTCAAAGAGCAGTGTGCAAGATTAGAGAGAGAGAGAGTGAGAGAGTAAATAAATAACCTCAGACTCCCGCCCTTCTTTACTTTCTCTTTACTCTCTTTATTACTATAATAATAATAATAATAATAATAATAATAATAATAATAATAATAATAATGTTATTCTGCATTCTAATACTGTACTGTAAGACTATTACAGTGACAGTGTCACATCATATGTATCTGGATATAAAGCTGAATGATATATTGGTCTGATATATTTAATCAAATTGTAAAGATGTTTTTACTATTTCTGTGGAAACTCTGCTTTTACTATGTTGTGAAAATGGTCACAGTTCTGCTTTGTGGGCATAAGTAATTTTAATTTTCAGAAGTCTATGCAGCTGCTTATAGGACCCCATGGCTGGTGAGTTTTGTGAGAACGTTTGAGGAGTCAGAGTCTATAAAGTTTTGGTGTGCATTATCTGTTTTGGGGTATCCAAACTTGTGCATGGTGCTCCTTTCCTTTTTGTCATCCTTAAATTGTACAAAACAAAAATGATACACTAGCCTGACTTACAATGTTGTAAAAAATATTGCATCCTTTATGCCTTTTCGAGACCCATTCATCTTCTACTCACTTAACTATTCCCAGAAACAGACATTCTGACCAGGGGTACCCAAACCTTTGCATGTCACTGTATATTATTCACAAATTCTGGTGAGCCACAAGGTGGCGCAAGTAAATAAAGCAGTCTGGAAAATTAAATAGGAAAGCATCAAAGAGAGTGAAACTGAAACTAAAAGTAATATAATAAACGGGGTGAGAAAAACAGAGAAAAATACTGTGTGAGAGAAAGAGAGAGAAAGAGAGAGAGAAAGTATGAGAAAGTATGAGAAAGAAAGAGGGAGATAATGAGAGAGACAGAGAGAAAGAGAAAGTAAGAGAGAGAGAGAGAAAGAGAGAGAGAGATGTCTAAAAAACTTATATTTAATCATAATAAATATCTCAAAACTTTCTTTCTATGGTCTTTAATAACATGATTTTAATTATCATCACTCGTAAATGTCGAAACAACAACAACAACAACAACCACAGTAATAATTATTTAAAATGTATAGTTTTTGTTCTAAATTAAATACATATTTGTACTTAAGAGAGTATAAAGGTTGTCGCTGGGGCTGTACATTACTTCGGTACAATAGAGTACCTTTCCATTGTTGTATCCATGGTTGTACCAGTTAAGGTGCTATTCTTTGCCCAAGGAAGCTAAAATGCACCCTTGAGGTACATTTATAAAACCTGTACCTTTGAGTGCAAGACAGTACTCTCTGTTTTTTTAGTGTATATGAACAGACTATAAATGTGTATTGTAAATATTAATATGTTAATCTTACATTCTTAATTACAATTCTTACAATCTTAATTAATATGTTAATATTACATGATATATAATTTCGTTAAATAATCAGATTTTTGTTAAATCCAATAATGCCTTATTAAATACAAAAAAAAAATTAATGCTGCAGAAAAAAAAAATATTTGTTTTAATATTGCCAGGAAAATAAATATGGAATCTGAAAGTGAAATAAACACAGATTGAGTAGTTTTAGCTGCTTTATTTCTACATTTGCATTTTATTTGAACCACAAATAAGCAATTTAAACAAAACCTGAACAGAATTATATAACTGTGTATAAAATGACTGAACTCTGAACTATAATAAATCAGTTCTGTGTGACTCTGCGAATATCTGTGTATAACGCTCTGTAATCTTTACGGTATTATTTTATAGCGTTTGTTTAAGTTGTTTGTTTATTTCTGCAGGTTTTTGGTGTATATGAATGCTGCGCTCTGATTGGCTGCGCCCTCCTCCCGCGCGCGCCCGAGGCCCAATAGAATCTCGCACTGAGCGCGGCGCTGATCAAAAGGAAAGAGCGTGCGGGAGCGTGTGCGAGAGTGGGTGTGAGTGTGTGAGGGGTCAGGGCCGCGCGGACTCTCTGCAGCATGAGCTCACACACACGCGGACACACAGCACGGACACACACACGGCGCACGAGCTGCAGGAGCTGAGACATACACACAATACGGAGGATTACACACACACTCTCGGAGGACATACTTAAACTGAACTCAACTAAACAAAAGTTAGTCTTAATCCTGATCTTAATCTACAGTATTCTCATCACCAGGAGCTGCACATGCTGATGGCGCAAAGGGTAAGATTATATTATATTATATTATATTATATTATATTATATTATATTATATTATATTATATTATATATTAATATAAACATCTGTAAATGTACATTATATTATAATGTACAATCATTTGTAATTTCTACTTTTACATTTTATTATATATGTCTAGTTATTATTATACATACTTTTAAGTTATTAAAGTATAAGACCATATTACAAATCTCATAATATTGTACTGTAATATACATTCATACAGACATCTTAATTATAATTAATATTGGATTCTTATATGTATAAAATATATGCATATTATGTATAGTATTATTATATATACTTTTAATACATTATAGTATAAGACCCTGATGTATTGTATTATATTAGCCTGCATTTTGCAGTAGCCACCATATAAATCTGCATACTATATTACATTATACTTTTTATGTGTCATACTGTAATAAACTATGATTATTTAGTAATATGCCAATTATTTTTTTAGAGCAAACCGCTTTTAATATATACAATTACACTATATTATACTAACTATGCATGTGTTATGCTATTATACTATTAAATACAACTTTACTATTACATTGTATATTACAATGTATTTTGATACACATTTTTTTATTTTTAAGATATAATGCCACATGGCTGTTTTGTATGTTGCCGATATATAGTATTTATACTTTACACTGTATATAATTATAGCATATTATGTTCAGCAATACTGACTTGATTGATACTTTTATTCATACCTTATTTTGTTATGCTATATAATAAATATTATTACACTCTTATTATTAATGTAAATAAAACTGTATAAAACAACAAATGCATTATGCAGTATAATAAGTGATATAATGCTACATGGGTTCATAGTGTACTTCTTTTGCTTTGCTATATTGTTTGATGTCACAGTGTATGAGTTCTGTATGATTTTGCTCCTTATAATACTATGCTGTTTGTAGGGGCAATATGAGGAACTGGGGCAGTATGAGTTCACCCTTGCTACCCCTACATGTGTTATTATTAGGGGTCCAAGCACTGAAGGGGATTTTTCTTATCAGTGTTATTGATGATGGCATTATTATTGCAGTGTGGGGCACTACAGTGCCCTTCAGTGTGATTAATAGTGCTGTTGTTATTGATAATGTTGTATTATTGCAGTATGGGGACTTGGGGCAGTATGGCTTCACCTACCTCTTTGGTGTAATGTCAATGTTGTTGTAACTGAAGTAATTTATGGTATTTGTTTCAGTATGAGGATTTGGGGCAGTATGGTGGGGTAGATGGAGTGGGCCTGTATGCGGACCCCCATGCCCCCCGGGCTCTGGGACACCTGCACCATGCACCCCCTCAGGGGCACTATGGCACACACACGCCACACGGCATTATGGGTACAGGAATGGGAACAGGCATCAATGACTCACTGAAGAGAGACAAGGACCATATCTATGGGTTAGTGTGTTAACTTATCAATCACTATCTGTGAAACTGTATACAATAACATTTATATTATTTTTGATTATTACTGTATCTTCATCCTCAACATCTTCATCTTCTGCTGGCCCAGTTTCACCTGGCTTCATCTTAAACCTGCAGCATATACATTCAATTTAGTGCAGCTTATGGTGAAAAACTGCAGGAGCATTTGGTGCAGTTAAAATTAGAGTAGGCTTATGCTATGAGTAAATGTGAATGCCATTATACAGTAGTTGCTGTTAGGTTTAGATGAGTTTATGGTAAACATCCAATAGTTGGATGATGTGAAAGGAAATATGCAGTACTGATAATAGGATTAATGTAAATAACAGTAAAAACAAGGAAAAATGCAGTTAAATATGTGCAATACTGTGATTTTTAATGATGGTAGACTGCATACTCTTACAGTAATATAAGATACAGGTACTGTTTTGCATTATAGTGAATATGGGGAGTATTTGTGAAACTTTTTTTTTTATTTGTGGTACTGTTAGATATAAATATATGCATTAGATGATGACCATGTTTCTAGGCTGGTTGCTAGTGTTTTCTTGCGGTTAGTAACTTAATAAAAAAAAAAATTAAGTGTCTCTACTGAATGACTCCAATTTCCATATATTTGTGAAATCTTAATGCAACAAACTCATTAAAATCTTTGATATCAGACTTCATGATAAGCACAATGTTGTTCTTTTTATGAATAAATTATCCCAAAACCATCTGACTAAAACCAAAAAAGTACCAGAGTAAAACCATCATGGTAGCACCATGTTTTTTGTACACTATGCATTCTCTAATGCAGGGTTGCTGAATCCTGGTTCTGGAGATTTAACATCCTGAAGAGTTCTGATTCAACACACTTGAGTCATCTTCAAAGAACTCTGAGTGTCTTCATTACCTGAATCAGATGTGTTAAATTAAGATTGGAGCTAAAGGTGGAAGATCCACACAACCAGGATTGGGCACCTCTGCTTTAATTTACAGTGATATGTTGTTTCAGCAAAACTGTGTGATAGCTGTGTGGTTTCATCACTGAAGTGGTGAAGGATGTTAGATGTTGATATGTGTGGATAGTAATAATGATTTGTTTTCTTGGTGTAGTCACCCCCTATTCCCCTTGCTTGCACTGGTTTTTGAGAAGTGTGAGCTGGCCACATGTACCCCCAGAGACCCTGGATCAGGTGCTGGAGGAGATGTGTGTTCCTCACACTCCTTCAATGAGGACATCACTGTCTTCGCCAAACAGGTGACAATACCAATCAAAAAAGAACAAAGTAATAATTGATGTAGAACAGAACAAATGCATTAGGTTCTTGTTTATATATATATATATATTCAGTAGCTGTGCCTTGTCAAGAGTTCCTGCATTTCTTGCCCTTTTAATGTATTTGAGACATCAGCTGTGTGTCTACTTTGAAGAATCTAAAATCTAATATATATTGGTTTGTTTAATACTTTTACATTTACTACATGATTCCTTATGTGTTCCTTCATAGTCTGGATAACCTCAGTATTAATTTGCAATGTAGGAAAAAAAAATGAAAACATTGAAATAGAAGGTGTGTCCAAAGGTTTACTGTATATATATATATATAATTTGGGGTCACCACCCATGAATTGAACATATTCCATACTTTTTTCTAGCTGTTTTGAGATCATGTATTTTGATGTCTGCCACGAGTTGACAGTGATTTCAGAGGGTTTATTTCTCTAATGTTGAATGAGATAAGCTTTATCTTTTTCAAACACACTGTAGTTGAAAAAATGCTTACACATATATCATATTCTAGTGATTAATAGTCTTTATTGAGGTTGTTTATGCATTAATGTGTCCTAGTGATTAATGGTGTTTATGGAGGATTCTGATATATGCTATTGTGGTGTATCTACAATATCCCACTGTCCGCTCTGCGGAGAATAAACTGTACTAAATCCTATAAGCTCATTACCAGAAACTCGTGGATTTTATCGACTCGAAACGGCAATCATTTTCCTCTGAAATAAAACTGTGGGGGAAATATATATATATATATATAAATATATAAAATTAAATACATATTATGCTTAGAATTTGTGGTTTAAACTGTGGCTCTGGATTTGTTATTTATATGTATGTGTAATATGAACTGCTGACCACATTTCACACGAATTCCAATTAAAAAATATTCTAATTTAAAGCTTTTATTTGCCGAAATTCAACAACAGATTATACGTACCAAATTGATGTAGTATTTTCACACCTTGAACACTTTAGTTCAGGAATCAGTATTTGGTGGAATAAGCCTGACATGTTCATGATCTTTCACATTATTCTAGAGCAACAAATGTCCGATTGAAACTATTGGCGCTAATTTAAACGCGCTAAAAAATTCGCATTTATTCTTGTTTTAAACGATACTGCGCGCAGTTTTTAATGTGATGAATGTGTGTATATTTTTCTTCAGATTCGGACAGAGAAGCCTTTATTCACTTCCAACCCTGAACTAGACAACCTGGTGAGTGTTTCATTTTTCGCTGTAAAAGTAATAATGTTGGGTTAAATGTAGAAAAATGAGAAAAGCGCGACCTCCGGTTTTAAACGAATCAATATTACTGTAATGAATTCATCAAAGTTATCAATTCGCTCGTTTTAACTGAACTCTTAATTTCCTGGCGCGCGAGTTTGACGCGCGAGTTCAGTTCAGTTTATAATGTTCCTCCGCGCTTTCCTCTTACAGATGATCCAGGCTATTCAGGTGCTCCGGTTCCACCTGCTGGAGCTGGAGAAGGTGAGGCTTTAAATCACACACATGCGATTACTTTTCGTTCACTAATGATTAACCAATAGCCTATTTATGAAACTGAAATATTGTTATTGACTTATTCTAATATGCGTCCGCGTGTGCGTGCGTGCGTGTTTAGGTGCACGAGCTTTGTGATAATTTCTGCCACCGCTATATCAGCTGTCTGAAGGGGAAGATGCCCATTGATCTTGTCATTGATGACCGAGACGGCTGCAAATCAGATTTTGAGGAACTGTCAGGATCAACAAACTTAACAGAGGTGGGCTCATAACTTTATTAACGTTTATTAACAATTTAATATATGTGTTTAGTAACTGTAGTCCGGTTAGAACATGTGAAAGTGCAACACATGATAACCACGTCACTTAAAAAGACCACGTCTTAAATACATTTTCATGTATGTTTTAAGGTATTTTTTAATGTGCTCATATTTTATGATGATGATGATGGCGATTATGTTTCGTGGTGATGATGATTATGTTGTTGTTGATGATAATGATGATGATGATGATGACGATGATTTTTTTTAGATTTTAGATTTAGAGTACTGTTTTGATCCTTGTGCTTACCCTTAGGAAATTAATTCTCCGCAATTTAACCCAATCTGTGCAGTGAAACACACATTTACACACTAGTGAACACACACTAGTGGGCAGTGAGCACACATGCCCAGCGCAGTGAGCAGCCCTAGTCACAGCGCCCAGGGAGCAGCTAGAGGTTAGGAGCCTTGCTCAAGGGCACTTCAGTCATGACCTCTTGAATCTGGGAATCGAACCGGCAACCTTCAGATCACAAGCCCAGTTCTGATGATGATGATGATGATGATGATGATGGAGATGATGATTTTAATGATAGTGAAGATGACGATGATTGATAATAATGATGTAATCATAATAATCGTGGTGATACTGGTGATCATGATGATGATGATAGTGTTAGTCATGATATAGTGATGATTTTGATGATGATGAGGATGAGGAGGGGGGTGATGATTTGTGGTGGTGGAGATGATGATTATGATAGTGAAGATGATGATGATTGATGATGTAATCGAAATACTGGTGTAGATATTGGAGATCATAATGATGGTGCTGATGATAGTGATGATCTTGATGATGATGATGATGATGATGATAATGATGAAGATGATGATGATGATGATGATGGTGGTGGTGGTGGTAATGATGATGGCAATCATAATGATGGTGTTACTGACTGGAGGTAATGAGGATGATGATGGTGGTGGTGATGGTGATGAAGCAAAGCAGGTACCCCTCCTTTCCCCTTTTATTGGTAATGATGAATGTTAGATTTGCACCTGAATGCAGTATTGTATTTGAGCTGATGGGATTAATTCTGTCAAAGTGAAGGGGGGCTTTAGTGACCTACACAGGCACACTCACAGCAGGACCTTAGACTGCACAATCACTTCAGCAACACACACACACACACACCTACACACGCACACACACACACACACACACACATGCACACACGCACACACACATGCACACACACACACAAACACATGCACACACACATGCACACACGCACACACACATGCACACACACACACATGCACACACACACACACACACACACACACACAGTTAATTGATTTATTCCCACTAAAATAACATTACAACATGATTTTAAAAACTTTACTACATTCAATGTGACATCTTCCCACATTATCACAATGGACAGTTCTAAAATAATGCAGATCAAGTAAAGAAACTTCAACTAAGAAATTATTAATGGACAAGATACTTACAATACAATACAATTGTACAAAATATATTGTCTTATTTAATTTAAGGTGAAATGGAAATAATTAACTATTAAGATTCATAAACTTTTCCCTCAAATAATGCTAAGCTTAGAAACACAGAAAACAATGATGATGTTTTTCTATGAGCTTTTATCCATTATGAATTTTTAGCTTCTTTATATGATATCTATGATCCCAAACTGCAGATGTAAGGTGCAGTCCACTGTATGAGATGAAGTGCTTTGTACAAAACATATGGTAAATGGTATTGATATTCTCTTACACCCCTAATGATATAATTAAATATTGAGACTCTACCCACTTTTTGTGGTTTTTAGTATCAGGAATATTTACATGTGATTATAGTTCTGAGTTTAAATTTATATTACGTTGAATTAATGATTTGAAAAATTATGCTTTTTGTGAAAATGGTCCCTTATTTTCTCTGATAGTAGTTTGATTAATAATTTGCTGCAATAATGCTCTATAATATATTCACTATGTCACATTTTCCACATGATCCCGTATTACACTTCTAAGATTACAATGAAGAGCTTTTTAAATATGTGCAGACAGTGAATCTCAGCATTGAAGGGAAATTCCATGTGATAATGGTGACGTTGGTGACGATGGTGCTGGACATTATGATTATTATAAAGAAGTATGATGATAGAGAAGATAATACTGATGATGATGATGGTGGTGGTGGTGATTAGCCAGTGTTGCTGATAATATTGATTAATATTAATATTGTTGCAGATAATATTGTATTTGCAGTGGTGTTGATGGTTAAGATGTAAATAAAGACATTTGATGACATTCTAGACAAACCTACTGAGGCAGAATGTTTTACAGTGGTGGTGATAGGAGTCAAAAAGTGAAAGTGCACAATCATTGACCAGTGCTCTGGCACTCAGAGGAGTTTGACCTCACATTTAACCCATCCATGCAGTGAAACACACATTCACACATACACTAGTCAACACACTGGGGGGCAATGAGTACACATGCCTGCAGCAGTTGGTAGCCCCTGTCCATGGCACCTGGGGAGCATTTGTGGTTTAGGTACCTTGCTCAAAGGCTCTTCAGTCATGTCAGTCAGCCATTCAGATTGAAATTGTCACAAAACCGGGTCCCTAAACATCAGGCCATGGCTGCCCCTGAACCACATAGAGTGTTATTAGAAAAGCATATTCAGATCTGAGACATTGTTCTACAATAGTGTTGAGATAACTTTTAAGTTTTTTAATCTATTAAACTGAGTTTTGTGAGGAAAAACTATCCACAAAGAAAACCGATTTTTTGCAGTTTCACTTGTGGATGTATGTGGATAAAAATTATGTGAATTAGGACATAAAGAGACAGTGGCTGTCTGAATGGCTATTTGCACACACACACACACACCTACACACACACACACACACACACACACACACACGCACACATGCACACACACACACACACACACACGCACACACACACACACACACACACACACAGTAACTGCTGTGCGTCCTAATGAGTAAACACTGAAGAGCCCTTTTCAGAGTGTATTGTGTGTGTATTGTTTGATGGAGCTCATTCTTAAGACCATCAGGCAAACAGCTGACGCTGAGGGTCTGGCCTGCTGTTTATCCTCAGTCTGAAACATCTGAGTACCTAATAGAGTGCGTGTTTGGGGAGATATAAAGCACCTTGGCCACTCACTAGTGTGCATTTACACTCAGAAGACTCACACAGCATTACCTTCTTGGTCTTCTGCGTTCCTGCACAACTTTGCTTCAGTATTAACTGGAATCTGTTATTCACCTGACAGAGGACATTATTGGACAGTCAAAATGGTAATTTAACTCCTTAAACCTATTAATGTTATAAAGTTTTAAAGTTTTGTACTCAGTTCTGTAGATATGACAGTGAGAATTATGGGCTTCTGTATAGAATTGTAAAGATTAAGGGGTTAATTTTTCCTGATTTGTTTCTTGCAAATATGCAATAAATATGATTGGAAACATATGAACAGAAACATTTTCAACCTGTGTTGACGTTATGTAAATAGAATTGAATCCTGTAATAATAAATTACCATATTTCATTTTGTCTAATAGAACGAATCCTCATATGATGTAAATTAATGTAATGATATTCCAAGAAAATCTGGGCCATTGAGTCAACCATAGAGAAAAGCTGGTGTAAAACCAAAATGTTATGAGGATCTGAATCAAGCAGATGTCAAGCTCCATTTACTCAGTTCCATGTACTATTCAAACGTATTTATAATTTGCTTATGATATTCAAATATATGTAATGATATCCTGATGAAATTTTATTCATTTATTTTCAGTCTTAGTTCAGCTTCTGGAGTGCTTTTAATGTTGACCTCTCACTTTTAGGGCTGTGTATTGGTAAGAACCTGGTGATACATTATGTTTCATGATAAAATCCATATTGTTCATTGTTCATTAGTGTATACTGATATTATAAGCAAGGCAATTTTGAAAATGTAATTTAAACAAAACTGTTTGTGTTGTGCCCATACCGTGCTTGTTTCCGTTGGAGTGGAAGAGTCTAATGGCTGCAGACAGAATACAACACTGCTATATTGTGGGGATTTAAGCACAACACAAAATAAACTTTTGTCTGTCACTAATCTTTACATGTAAACTAATATATAAGAAATTGCTACTCTGTTCCTGAGAATCAATACAGTATTACAAAGCATTAATGTGATACTCTATTGTCTGTACACATTACATATCTAATTTACACTATTAATTAATTTAAGTGTTAATATGACATATTTTGGGCTTGAGATGCTAAAGTTTTGCTAAAGTGTTTTTTTTCTTCCAGAACCCAGCATCCTGGAGAGATTTGGATGATGTCCACTCCACTCCTTCAGTCGGTACCCCGGGGCCATCTAGTGGGGGCCATGCTTCCCAAAGTGGAGATAATAGCAGTGAACTTGGTGAGCAAAACCTGTTTAATTCTTTATTACACTGGGCTATGATACTAAAGTTAGTTATGTGATGCAGTGCAGGATTGGATTGGATGATTTGGTTTTGGATAATGTATTTTTGCAATTACTCCAAATTGACACATTTAGGTCCGATTGAAAGCACATCGTCCACTTGTTCATGGAAGGATTATAAAACAGATCACACTGAATAACAAAAAGAACACACCACATTGCCATGTCTGTTAACAGGTTTTGTTACTACACAAGGTGAACTGTAGTAGGACTATAATTACAGTGGGAGTTCCAGGTTCAACAAAAGTGACTTATACATAGCACTATTTCATGATACTACTACTGCTACTACTAAGAACACTCCCAATTTACAATTTACATCTCTCATATAAAATCTCCTGATTTTATATTAATACAAATCAAATAGGGGCTTCACAGCTTCTGTGTAGAATATATGTAGTGGTGGTATCTGGTAACCCAATTCAGAGACAAAGCTGAGCATGGACAAATGACACCATCTGATATGTGTCACTCATTACTAAGCTGTGCTAGGGATGTTTTTAAGATAGGCATTGAAGGCTCAAACTTCAGGACAATCCCAATTTTTTTTTAAAGTGAAAGTAAAGTTTGTCTGCTCTCCCCTGGATTAATTATATTTGTTGGGGGATTCATTCCTTTTGTTGGATAGACATGCTGCCTAATTTTGGCATGTGATTGAAAAAGTTTTATATGCAGAAATCCCATTCAACCTAACCAAAAATGATATGAGATGTGATACAGAGCAAAATTTATTTTGTATGTTTGTGAAAGGCCACATTGTAAGGATAGATTAAATGCATTTTTTATTGTGTAATGTCCTGCTTTACAGCTACAGTCAGCATTCATGATCAAGTCATTTCCACATTTTGTGCTTCATTGCTTTCATTTGAATCTACAGATGTCCTCTCTGTTATTGTTGAATATAAGGCAGTGTGATGGAACAATTTCTTTGGTCAAATCTCTTAGGTTAGTTGCATGTTGTGAGAAGCAGGATGATTTTATATAAGCTGACAGATTAGGCTGCAACTTTGTATGGTGCAACTTTTAAGCAATTTTGGTTCCTTGAAACATAGGCAACATACATGAAAATAAATTGCACTTAAATTGCATAATTTAAAGGATCATTAAATGTCAGGTTGAACAAAATATAAGCTGAATGGAATGCAAGTCACAGCATGCATTTAGTTGCATGAAAGTTTCACCAGGAAAGCTGACCTAAGGACATGTACATTAAATGCATTTAAATTGCTTCAACATTGCACAGTGTTAATTAACCTTAGAGTAAATTAAGCCATACACACTATAATCTATAATGCTAATTTTGTTAGCTAGGAGCTGGTTAAACCAGGTTTCTGTTGAAATTGTTGATTATTACCCCAAAAATCACCCAAACTAAAGAGTGTGAGTCTTCACATCTTTATAGAATATTTGAAGTTTATAGCATGCTCAAACATGTTCCATGCTGCAGTTCCTTATTGGATAAATGAGATTTGGTTTAAAATTGTGACTCCCAGTTTGGTCACCAATCACTTAAATTACAGATTGCACTTAAGATTCTACTTGCTTTTTCTTTGGACATTATTATGGTCATTATATTCTAAATCCATTGATCAGTGTTTTGTCCATTGATAATTGCTCTTTGCATATTGTCAGTAATTGCCCTTAGTGTGGCTGGTTTGTTGAACAATGGGTTAGACAACAGTTAGCTAATGATCAGCTAATTTCATGCTTTAGTGCCTTATTGTTTTTTTTATTTGTTTGCTTGTTTCACAAAATTAGATGAATGTAGATCTAATCAGATTTTGTTCCTATGAGATGGTTTAATAATTGATCTTAAAATTGATCTGAAACATTAACTAATGTTAATGTTATTATAATAACTTATGTTATTATACTATCCATGGAGTTTGCACTGTCGGTTTTGTTTGCTTGCAACAGTTAAAATATAGCAGGCAAAATTTAAATGATTCAGTTTTGTCAGTTTCATATGAAAAAATAAGTTTGCTATCATGCAGCTTACTTAATTTTACAACTTTCTTCATGTGCTGCCTACTGACATATTCAGTCACTTTTTCAGCACTAACATTGACTCATATTTAGTTGTGTAATGTAGTGCAAACCTCATGAGCTCAAAGTCTGAAATTCAGCCATTAGTTCATATTTGTCACCCCTCCATACTAAGGCCTGCTTTAGGAAATGTTTTTATGGTTGTTTTTGTGGAAGTGTGTAACTAATGGTCTCAGTATAAATAACCTTAAAGGCCTTTTTGACCCTGGAACCCATCAGGCTTCAATGGGCTGACCACTGAGGAGAAGAATGGGAGGATGCTTTGCAAGACAAGAGCAAATCTGAAAAGAAAGAAAGAAAGAAATAGAAAGAAAACTGAACCACACAACATCTTTATCTCCTCTTCGCAATACAAGAAAACACAAAAGCAGAAATGCTGTAGCTATCTTTGCCTCAAAGCAAAACATGCCATGCATTTTATCATTAAAAGCTATAATGATGGGCATGGCAGCAATGTCTGTAGTACTTCTAGATTATGTGTGTGTGTGTGTGTGTGTGTGTGTGAGAGAGAGAGAGAGAGAGAGAGAGAGAGAGAGAGAGAGAGAGAGAGAGAGAGAGAGAGAGAGAGAGGGAGCAGGGAAGAACATGGTTGCTTGCTGTGTTCATTCTTTTTCAAAACAACAGCAGGGGACATCCAAGGCCTGCAACCTTTTGACCCCCCAAATACTGTATTGGATACAGAGTTTATATAGCATCAGCAATAACTCCATAGATTGGAGTGGAATTAACTAGTAGTTCATGTATCTCTGAAATTACATGTACTGGATGCTGACATTTCTACTTCAGATGGACATTCTTCTAGAAACAGAATTAGAGCAAATAACTTCATTTATAAAAGTCATGTCCATGTTAGAATCTCAGAGAAGCGGTGTGTTAACAACATGGATTGACTGATCTTCAACTGGTTGGTACCAAATTGTTGCAAAAAAGCCCAGAGAAGAATCAACTAAAATACTTTTCCTAATTTTAAAGTGTTCAAAATGAATGATCACTCAAAGAACAATTAGTATAATACAACATATAATGAGATAAAGAAGCCACATGTGGGAATATGAATTTCAGTAGAGAAAGCCCTGATCAGATCAGAGCAGGTTAGAGCAAGCTGAAAGAGTTTTAACTTTTAAACTATTAAAAAGTAAAAATTTAACTCTTAGAGTTAAAATAAAAGAGTTCTAACTCTTAGAATGAGTTCAGAGTTAATATGAAAGAGTTTTAATGATTAGAGGTAAGATAAATTAGTTTTATCTCACAGAGTTAAGATTAAATCATTTTAACTCATATTTAAGATGAAAGAGTTTTAACTCAGAGTTAAGATGAAAAAGTTTTAACACTTTGCGTTAAGACAAAAAAGTTTTTAACTCACAGAGTTCATGAAATAGTTTTATACATAGTTAATAAAAAGATAGATCATTTAACATAGTAGCACTTTATACAGTCTAAGTGCCTGAGTGGTGGTTTCTGCTAATCTTTTTTTTTATCCAGAGGGAGCTCTGGTGGTTTGGTATGTGTGTGGTTCGGTGTGTGTGTGTATTTCCGTGGTTACCCCTCAGCCACCTTTTGCCTCAAGCACTCTTTCATGGAAATGGTGGTTCACCTTTCATGTGGTACCCCCTGTGTGTGACATCACTCTATCTCTCTCTGTGTGTGTGTGTGTGTGTGTGTGTGTGTGTGTGTGTGTGTGTGGGAAGCATCCACACAATTTCAAACATCTGAGCACATGCAGGAATTCCGTCCCCAGGATTGTCCATCACAAAGGTCTAAACGAAAACAAAAGAAAGGAAATGGAAAAACCCAGAATTCCACACTGCCTCTGCTGAGTGATGCACTGCATGATGTGTTTAGTTTTTATCTTTAAATGTGGTGGGGTTGGAGGGGGGCATCTACAAACACATGACAATCATTAAAATATGTATAGTTTGTCATAAAATTAATTCCATTCCAATATAAAGAAAGTGTATTATAGACAAAAGTATTGTGACATATGTATATTTTATATGGTGTATATGTATTTGACTTGAACATAGTTCTGTAGTTATAAGAGTGAGAAATTTAATTGTGGAGGATAATAATAGATATAATAATAATAATAATAATAATAATAATAATAATAAACATCTTATATAAAAATAAATTTAGACTGCTACCAGCTGTTAGTGCTGTATATTTATAATGAAATACAGGATTTGATGTATTTGTAAGTGTGATATTTATTTTTCAGTCCTCATGATGAGCCAGTGGGCCTCAGAGCCTCTGGAGGATGATATCTCCACCCTTCAGGAACTCCTAATCAATACGCTTTAAAGGAAACGATTAGTGAGAGTAAAATCTCAGCTTCAGGAGTGTGTGTAATTATGCAGGCTGTGTGTGTGTGTGTGTGTGTGTGTGTGTGTGTGTGTGTGTGTGTGTGTATGTATGTGTGTGTGTGAATCATCTCTAACATTAAGCAGTACAGCCAGTGATAGATTGAGGTCGCGCTGAGCTCATTAGAGAAGCAAACAGGATTTATTCTGTGATGCGTATGCGGTGGAGCTCATCAGAGCTGCTGGCTTCAGGACACACATCCATCTCTATCCATCTTCATCTTCATCTTCATCTAAACTAAAGATTCTGACATCACGTCCAGTTCTGTCGGGATGTTAGAGGCCTGTCAGTGTAAAAAACAAGTGATCACTGCAGATTCGCTGAATGATACACAAAAACATTCCTATGATTTTTTTTACATCCTCTCCCTTCAGATCCTCTCAGTTTTTCTTCAGAGCTTGTTTAAAATGTCACTAATGGCAAAAAAATATTTGGTTTTACATTGTTTCTTTTTACATTCTGTGATAAGTGGCCCATTAAAATGCTCAAAGTTACTGCTGACATTTACATACTACACTAAAAGTTGCTTTAAACTTCATATTAGAGGTTGAAGTGAACAGCAAACTTTAGAAATAAAGTAAATTTAACAACATTGTTTCATTTCAGATTTTTTGTAAAAACATATACATATATACAATATGCAATATAAAATTACATATGACTTAAAACTGCTACACTATACAGCTTAAAAGCTAAAATACTTTTCAATGAGAGATCCACATTAAAATGGCAAATGCAGTTCAAGATAAAATTTTAACGAAATTGGGACAGTGGATATATTACATACACTTACAATGTAAGTCTCAGTATTTCATCTTAAATTGCAATTTTTACTGTATCCTTTTTCTAAATATAGTCAAACCAGCAAAATGTGATTCTTGTCTGAAAAGTGCTTATTTAATTTTGCATTTGAGCTATGAGGCTAATGTAGCTAACAGTTAATATAAACTTCACCAATGAAAATTGCATCATGAGTCATGACATTAGCATTTTCCCTTGCAGTAGACCATTTGTTGTTATTTGCCATGAAAAATGTTACTTACTTTAGAAAATACATTTTTAAAGAAGGATTTGATCACAAACCAAAATGCACTACTTTCTCAGCTTGAATGCATTGTGCCTCACCAAAATATGATGCTACATTATAGCTAATAGACTCTCTGAAATGGATCTTGGCTGAAGACTAAGGAGATATACTTCATCAATTGTTCAAACTGCATGCCAACATCATTACATGCCTCATGTATTTTTTCAAATGTATTTTTTTAAAGTTATCTCAGAGTTTTCAAAGGCAAGTTCAAAAAGAAGTGACTTTTCCCATGGAAGGGCTGTTTGTTGAAGTGCACGGCTTTGAATCAGATGCCATGTTGAGCATTACAAGCTTTTCATTCACTTTTCAGCCAGTGATCACTCTTCTTATGTTATACACCATTCAAGCTACAATATGTTTTTTTTTAATCTGTGCTAAAGTACAATTTTTTGCCCTTCCATGCGTAGTTGTCACTAGAGTGGTCAGTTAATAAGTTATAGTCTTCTATATGTATTGGTTTAAATGTAATCATTGCATTCAAGTATATTTTACTAATGTGAATAATTATTATTACTAATGCTTTTAGTAGTTTGTGCTACCTTTCAGTAGTTTTACCTTTTCATAGTTTGTTTTCCACCTGGTGGGTATTAATGGCAAGAGCAGTAAACACATGGTGAACAAAAATGGCAAATTGACAGAATTGCCTCTGCCTCAGGAATTTCTGTCATTTTTTTTTACAAAATATTATATTTTTGGATAAATAATATTTGAGCACAAAAAAGGAATATCTAAGATGTGTTTCATTGTCCAAATTAAAAATTTCTGTAAGCAGTAAATTACAATTAAACATGTGTCCACTACAGTCAACAAAAGGCATATTAGATACTGTATATGACCAAATATTTTTCTTTTTTTCCATAACAAGAGCATCAAGTTAAAATATTACATATTTTTCTACAAAATTGAAATGTTACTTTTACTCATGTAATAACATTCATATTTGATATGTGTGTGTGTGTGTGTGTGTGTGTGTGTGTGTGTGTGTGTGTGTGTGTGTGTGTGTGTGTGTGTATGTGTGTGTGTGTGTGTTAAATGCCTGAATGGACACATTCATTTTCTTAGACATTGCTTTAAAAGATAAGCTGTTTTTATCAGCCTGATGATTCATTTTTATCATGACTCATGCATGAAAGGGTTAAATGATATACGTCCTTACCCTAAGTCCTGTGACATATATGGACTACATTTGTTTTAAGGGGCAAATTGAATAAATATGATTTTGTTCTGAACTTTGCCTTTAATATTGTTGTGTAGTGGTAGGTGGATGAAGGCAGTTTCTTCTATGTATCTTGAGGTGCTGTTTTTTTCTCCAAATGGCCCAAGGCTATGCTGTAGTTTTTTTTCTTTTTTTTTTTCCTGCAGCACGGCGCCCCCCTCTGAGTGGTGTGTGCAGAGCGGGGGCTTTATACCCAACACTGTCTCACACACACACACAAACCATCACACACTCCAGCACAGAGAGCCAGTTGCCAGGGAACAGTCAGAAACGATTAGCACCGGGCCGGACGTGCCCTGAGGCCTTCCCTTTCTGGAGCAGCAGAAAAAAAATGAAAAAGAGGAGGGTAAAGGAGCAGGGGGCTTCCTCAGACCTAATGAGCTTCAGTCTCTTCTCTTCTCTTGTCTTCTTTTCACTTCTCTTCTTTTTTCTTCTTCTCTCTTGTTTTCTCTTTTCTTCTCTTCTCCTGTCTTCTCTTTTCTTCTCCTCTCTTTTCTTTTCTTCGCTTCACTTCTCTTCACTCCTCTTCTCCTCTCTTGTCTTTTCTTCGCTTCACTTCTCTTCACTTCTCTGCTCCACTCTTTAAACTCTTTCCTTTTCATCCTTCTTTCCTTTATTCCTGTTTTCGCCTCTTTCTTTTCTTTTCTTTCTTTCTTTGTTTCTTTCTTTGTTTTCTTTCTTTCTGTCTCTTGTTAGTTTTTTCTTCTTAACATTCTTTATGTAATTTTCTTATTTAAATGTCATTTTCCTCTTGTTTCCTTTCCTTTTCATCTACATTGTTACTTCTTCTAATTTTTTCATACAGTAGAAGAATCTGCAGCCTTATACCTGTAGCATAAAAGACTGTAATAAATCAGTAATGACTCCTTGCCACAGTTGGTAGAGTGATTATACAGCAGTATTATAGTATTGATTAAATCAACTCAGATGTTTCCCACAGACCACAAGAATCTGCTCCGGCAAGCCACTAAACACCGTTTTGTAAATATTTGTATGAAACACCAAAGAAATTGTGCTCCTAGTATGTTTGTTTCAAATATGTCATTTGGGTGAATCTTGATAGAACATGTTAGCCCATATCCCACATTTTTCATGCGTTTTATTTTCCCCAGAGGTCCAATTATGATGTTTGTGTGGATATAAATATATATTTTCATGCCCGTTTTTCAACTTCTTTTTATCTCAGCAGAAATGTTGTGACATCACTAAAACAACCCAGTTACAATCAACTATTTATCTAGAGCAGTTTCCATATATGGACTGTGTGGACTGGGGAGTGACTGTACATTTTTAAACTTTATTAGTTTTTGCATACTTAATAAAATTTTAATTAAATATTTGTATTTACAAATAATGTTCTTTTAACTGTATGAACAACATTTAAATGAAAAAGCAACATCTGAATACATCCAAGTAAACATATTGTACTGTATAGCTATGTTGATATACCTTTTATTTACATTAAGCAGATATATTGAAGATATTTTTACCTAAAGAAGATGTTGCATGATGTAGATCCACAGTATGGCCTCTGTTATTGTTTGTCCTGGTTATTGTCTACTTTTCTGGGGGGAAATTTTGTCCCAGTTATCATTAATCCACTCAGTTTTTGTAGGTGTGCCCACTGACTCACTGCTAATTTTACAAAAACAAAGCATCCACCCATGCGCTTGTCACTCACACACATGTTCATCATTCATTCTGGCTTTGTTTCTCGTTGTTTCTCTGGCTTGTTTCTCGTTGTTCCTCTGGCTTTGTTTCTTGTTGTTTCTCATTGTTTTTCTGACTTTGTTTCTCTTTGTTTCTCTGGCTTTGTTTCTGGTTGTTTCTCTGGCTTTGTTTCTTGTTGTTTCTCATTGTTTCTCTAACTTTGTTTCTCTTTGTTTCTCAGGCTTTGTTTCTCATTGTTTTTCAGGCTTTGTTTCTCATTGTTTCTCTGGCTTTGTTTCTGGTTGTTTCTCTGGCTTTGTTTCTTGTTTTTTCTCATTGTTTCTCTAACTTTGTTTCTCTTTGATTCTCAGGCTTTGTTTCTCATTGTTTCTCAGGCTTTGTTTCTCATTGTTCCTCTAGCTTTGTTTCTCATTGTTTCTCTGGCTTTGTTTCTGGTTGTTTTTCTGGCTTTGTTTCTTGTTGTTTTTCTGGCTTTGTTTCTCTTTGTTTCTCTGGCTTTATACATCTCAAAACAAACTAAAACATGTCACAGAAAAGCAACAGCACAAAGGGCTACCACCTGAAAATGAATGTGAAAATAAAAATTGTCCGAGAATCTCGACAACGGGTGTACAAAACAAAGGCTACCAGAATGACCATATCGGCACACTCTAAAACAGAGTGTAAACCCGTAAGAGTGATGTTAAATGTTCATTTATCCATTTCATTAATCTTTTGTATTTATTTCTCATTGTTTTCTGTATGCAAAAATATAGTTATTCTATATAAAATGTAGTTTTGTTAATATTTTGGAGTGTCTGGAACAGATGAATTGGATTTACATTATTTCTTATGGGAAATATTGATTCAGTTATCGTTCATATTCGATATCATCAGTCACTTTAGAACAGATTGATGATGAAAACCGAGGATCCACTGCACTGTTAATATTACCTCGTATTTAACCTCATGCCCAAGTTTTAGATAATTTATACAGAAACTACATGAAATAAACAAAAAAGGTTGGTGTTTATGTAAACTTTCAAACCTGCACAACACTGAAGGGACTTTATGTTGGTTCATCTTTTAACTCACAGTAGAGGTTGTGCTTCAGCAGGAGAAATGCTAAATTTTTTTTGTTTGAGAGTTATTCAGATGATTGCAATTTCATTGCAAATTAATGCTCCAACATATTTTCAATTAATTTGCAATGTATTTCAACACTTATTAGTCTTAATCCAAAAGAAAATCACACATGATTTATTTCAAACAAAATAACAGCTCAAAATATGCTGAACTGAACATCTTGAGTAGAAGAAGTACTCATACAAATGTATAAAAATAATGAATTTCAAATTGTAAGAAATAAAATGTATTCGCCCATGGTGAAGCCAGGCAATTTAAAAGATTACATTAAACAAATAATTTATTAAATTAACCTCAAACTGAATCTTAATCCTATGTTTAGCCCCAAATCTAATCAAGTTTAAGCCCAATTCAACAACATGTCTTTAATGATAATATGTACTATACATGCTACAAGTTTCATTTAAACAGTTAACTAAAGTGGTATTGAATTTATTCACTGAAATGTAGTGCTTTGCTATTGCTACTTCACTGATGTGTAGACAATATGTTAGAGGAGCTCTGTAAAGTGTAGAACAATAAATCAATAAATTGTACAGTAAATTCATTATACAGACATGTTTAAAGGAGTAATTGTATTGACCTTCATATAATCAATGAACAGAATTCTCAGTGCTCGACAACAACTTATAATGTAGTCAGATTTCATATTTTGT
>BRDA01010445.1:23428-36528 GCA_036984385.1 Crenuchus spilurus
GGTGCTACATTGGCTGTTTAGTTAATTGCAGCTTGTTGTCATCACTGCATTCCTAAATCATAATACACGTGCCTCATACTATAATTTTAAATAATCTCAGACGTGCATATTGTTTTCTGACACTGTATGAACCGCTATATAAAAAATAAGTGAAAGTACAAGCAAGGTGCTAACTGCTAACTGCTAGTGACATTCGCCTGGCTCCACCCCAAAATGAAAACAAACCTCAGACACTACCTGATCAATTCTTTGTGGTATAAAAGAGGGAAAATTGGAAACATTATGTTTTCGGCCATACCACAAAAGGCTGGAGCCGTTTGTTGTGTTTATACTGTATGAAATGTTAACCTCAGCTCTGTCCAAATAAGCTAATCATTAGCCACTAAGTGCTCTGTGGTGTGACTGTGTTATTTACATGTTTGGTATCTGTGCTGATTTTCTGCACTGTGTCAAATCAGAAATTCTCTTTACTGTGTCAGGTCTGCATTGCAACATCCAACACACTGCATCACACACGGACGAGCACAACGTTCATTATTCCACGTCAAAAACACAACTCACATTGAATTAGTAACAACAGAGCCTGTGCTCCACACAGTAATACTGATGAGAGAAAGAGAGAGGAGGGGTCTGTCCTCCATTGCCTTTATTAGCCTGCTATATAGAGCAGTTAAGATTTCTGTGCATTTTTTTTTTTTTTTTTTGGGGGGGGGGAGGGGGGTAGCTAATCTAAATAAGGTCATATGTCACTTCCTCTTTGAGAACTTTGTGTCTGATGGCTCTAAATGACTAGCTTCACCAAAGATAGCTTTCTTTCAGTCTAATGGTGATGCTATTTTTCTCTTTTTTCCTCTTCTCTTCCTTCTCTGTCTCACTCACCTTTCTGTAGTCCTCTGAAATACTGTGGATCTTTTGTTTATAACCTTATGCCTGTATAAGGATGTCTGGGTCTACAAGTTTTCAGCCATTATCAGTGAACTTTTTGAAAATCACATTTGTAATTCCCTGTGTGGTGAACAAAATGTTGCAAACCTGAAATGTGCATTTCTCTCCCAGATATTTTGTAGTATCAAAAACAAATGTTGCTATAAGTACACTAAAGCTACTTGAGCATTAAAGCATTAGCTTTAACCCTCATATTATGCTCATATTTAATAATATCATTTGTTTTTGGGGTCAATTTGACCCCAGCAATTTAAGCCCCCAGAAAATTATTATAATTTCAGTCTCCTCTGATTCAGACCTATTCTCCTCTGTGTCAGACAGTCTCCCTTGTCTCAGATACAGTCTCCTCTGTCTCAGACACTGTCTCCTCTGACTCAGACATATTCTCCCCTGTGTCAAACACAGTTTCCTTTGTCTCAGACACTTTCTCCTCTTAAACAGTTGGTTAAAACAGCCTGGTGTCAAATTGACTCCAAAGAACACCGATGTATACAATATGTGTACAGAACACACAAAAAAACATATCATGTTAATTTTATGTTTACTCAGTTATCAGCATGCAATTCAGAAAAGTCATTAAATATAAAGCAAAAAAAAAAAGTCATACTGTACGTGTATTTAAAGACGTTAAACATTGGATCAGATCAAATTGACCCCAAACAAAATATGAGGGTTAAATATGACAAAAACACATATACACTAACCTGCTCTGTCAGTGGAAGTTGAGTAGTTTTAGCATTTAAGGTGGCTAGTTCGAGTAACTAGGTTTCATCCATTTTAATAGTTATCTAGTCATCTTTGACAACAGTTGACAAACCAGAGTGATACAATATTCCTTCTTATGTCTTAAAGACATGATTTTAGTGGGCAGTAGTAACTTGAATATAACATTACTTATATCTCAACTACTTACCCTAATGTAGCTACTCTGTAATGTATCTCAAAATTCAGAGGATCCAATTAATTGGGATTTGAGTTTGTGAAAGATTACACTATCTGGGTAGAGAGAGTGTAGTTTTTTTTATTTTATGTAATCAAGATTTAGACTTTAGAAAAGATAAAACCTATACTATTATGGCATACACTGGTATCTATCAGCATAGCTACAGCTAATCTTAATTAGTTCACCTATAAAATATTTTTTAAAAGACATTTTTCCATTTTACAAAATTAGAAATTTCAAATTTCTGTAGCCTCAAGCTACATCAATAAAGTAGTGATACACAACTCTAGGTTTTCTGGAGTCAATCAATATCAATATGAATAACCCCTCAGTTTTTCTTTATTTTAACCAATCCATTATCAGGTATCAGACAAAGGACAAAATTGTTCATTGAGTCATATTTCAATTATAATCCCCACCAACTCTTGATTCCTTTTGCAATCAATTCCCCACCACTAGTTCTAGAAAACTCATACAACAAAAGATCAGCTGATAGTTCATGTTAAATGGATCATTGTTTTTTAATTGTTAAATATTAAACGTCATTATTTCACTTAAATCACAAAATCTGAAATTCATAAGAGTCATTGATGTGACCTTTTAAAATCTCAAAAGTATAGGTAATGTGTGTATTAATACAGCTTCTTTTAATTTTTTTTTCTTATTTAGGAGACAGTCTAGAGAACAACTTAGCATCTCCAGGCACAGATGAAGACGACCCTGATAAGAAGAGGCAGAAGAAACGAGGGATATTTCCCAAAGTGGCAACAAACATCATGCGGGCCTGGCTCTTCCAGCATCTTACAGTAAGAGCAAGAACTCCTAGCATTAAATTAGCATGATTTTTGTCATGAGAAACTTAAAATAAAGGCTAATCACTGCAGAAATGTGACCTGAATGGAGTTTGACACAGAGTAGCATTACAATAGCATTACAGTGATGGGTAGGGTACAGCCTGGCTAAAGCCTGAATTTGGCACCTCTGTCAGTGAGTGGAACACAGTGGAAAGCTGGCAGGTTTTGTAGCTTAGTTTTCATATACTATGGGGTAATGCACAGTATCACACATTTAAAAAATTAATCATTAAACAATTTTAATATGCAATAGCATGCACTGCTTTTTTCAAAAAATCATGGAAAATTACATTTCTGACATTTCTGTTGTTCCTGGACTACTGCTCAAAAGTTTGGGGTCACTCAAAATTTTCCTTGACAACATGGAAGAGGGATGAGTTAGAATAGTGTCAACACTTTTTAGCTCAGCATTTGTGACAAGTTTTTGACAGTGAGTTATAGGCTTTAATACAGCTGTTTACTTTCAGCTTGATGTTTAGCACATATTTTGGCAAGGAATCATGTGACATTTGAGTTTTGTGCATAATTGACACTGTTATACTTCATCCTTCTACATATATGATTGAATATTTGTGGATTTTATCATAATCTCCAAACAGCTAGAAAAATAAGTCGTCCTCATGCATCCAGAATTTGCTCTAGTCCTGTTGCTTTTACCCACCTTTTTCAGCTACACAAATAAGCTTAATTGAATTATCCAGTTTGTTCTTATCCCAGAATTCTGTTCTCAGTGCATATAAATGTGTGTGTGTGTCACTGTAACACTCAGGTGATCATGCACTGGTTTGGGGTCGATTAACAATGAAGTGGAGCAGGACATTACATTTTATTTATTTTCACTTTTCAGCACCGGGGGAATATTTTAGGAAACTCTCTTTACATGGTGTCTTCAACTTCATTTGTCATTGTCAACAACAATAAAGACACCCCTTAACAAACAACAATGAATGAAAGAAATGTTAGATTTCAGTAACATTACAGTACAGTAATTGGAAATAATTGTTTAATTTGACACTGTTATGAATAATAATATACAAAACAATAAACAAGTGTGACCAATCAGAAAGCAGCCAGTAAGATAGTGATAGAGAGATTTGAAGGAAAACAGAATAGAGCTGTGACCTCTGTGTGTGTATATGGGAGGGTGGGTGGGGAAGGGGGGTTACTGAGCTGATATTTTTGTGTGTGTGTGTGGCCAGTGGTATCACTGGGGTGTCACAAAAGAGGCGGACCTTATAGTCATTCATCACAAACATGACAGCCAGCAAGCCAGGAGGCGAGCGTAGACATCACCACAGCAAACATCAGGTGCAACTCAGTGCCCAGTGTGCCATCTGTCACCCTGCTCACACTCTCAGGGCCAGTAGTGTCAGAAGGGCTTGTGAGGTCAGCAAGGACTAGCAATGCATTGTCATTGTTTTTTTCCCCGCTGGTTTTGAAAATGTCAACTGCCCTTTAAAATGTGTTGAAATTTTGTAATCAATTGATCAAAAGGAATGGACAAAAATAGCTTTGGAATAACTAATTTACATTAATTTACATTGCACTAAATGTTAAAAAGCATGTTCCCTTCTCCTGAAATGTTAACATTTTAGCAATAAAAGGTTTTGTCTCAATGTTGATGGATGACTTTTGGGTGCCGGTTGGGGGGCAGCAAAGTCTCGCAGGGTCTAAGAGGGCTAGTAATGGCTAGTTTATTGAGGTTATTGAGGACTGAGTAAGAAGGTTTAGTGGTGGTTGATGGGGACTACCAAAATGTAGTATACTAGATACTAACAAAGTCGGGGCTATCATCAGTTAATGAGGCCTTCCAAGAACTGATGACAACTAGCAAGGGTTTGGTGGGGGCTATTTAAAAGCTAGAAGGGACTACCAAAGGCTAGTGGAAAATAACAAAGGCTCATGTGGCTTGCAAGTGTTAATGTGGACTACTGGGGGCCAGTGGAGGCCAGCAAGGGTCGACCTCCATTCACCCCCACACAAAGCCCTCTATTGTGTTTCTTTCAACCTCACAAAATCATTTGTCAAATAACGTCAAATAATGTCACCTAATGTCAAACAACACCACACGCTGTGAGACAAACTCATGTGATACTGATGAGAGGTTGTGCAGAATGATGATGTCACTTCCTGAGAGTGGTTTAGCTGCTTGAATGCGCCTCATTCAACACAACAAAAATGAAAATGAATCAAAACTGTTAGTATTGGTAACTGGTGTAGCTGAATATTTAGACAAGATTCTTGTAATTACTATACTAGTGATGTTTCACCAGCAGGTTTAAAATTTTTAATGTATGCTTAGGCTTAATCTTGGGCCTGTATTCCAATATATTACTGAAAGTGTCACATTAATCTACAAATTGTTTATTATTGGTCATTGCTTACACAATATGTAATAAGTGCAGACATTGTCCACAGTACAAATATGTATAATAACAGAGCCTCTCTCTCTCTCTCTCTCTCTCTCTCTCTCTCTCTCTCTCTCTCTCTCTCTCTGTCTAGCACCCCTACCCATCTGAAGAACAGAAGAAGCAGCTAGCTCAGGACACAGGCCTCACCATCTTGCAAGTGAATAACTGGTGAGTGACCTCTAACCCTTAGAAGTGAGCTCTAGTGTCGAGAGTCATTCTGTAACACTTCCTCTGGCCAGTTAGCTCTTTAACACCATCATTAGCTGTTTTTAAACCCTTTTCATACAGAAACAGAAACGCAGCAGGGAGGAAGATTAGCTGCTGCTCTGAAAAGGCCAATTTAGTGTGTACAACATCCTCAGCCAGTTTGTCTTTTAAAATCCATCTCATTAGTTGATGGGTTTGCATCCTCGTTAGCTTTGCTTTTCAACCCTATGCTTTGAAGAAACACACTTTAATCTGTGGGCCACACTCCATGACATGAACAGAACAGACTTCATGAAGCATTTAATCTGTGATGGAGAATGAAATCAAAGCATAAAAAGTGTGGCAGCCCCTCATTTAATATATACACCAGCCAGAGGTGGATTCAGAACATTTTGAATGGGCCAGCCAAGGTGGGACACAAAGTTGATGAATGGCAGTTGATAAAAATGTTTGATGTGGTTTATATGGTTGGATACTGAGGTTCAGTTAATATTAGGTAGCCTATATTATAGCCCGTTTGCACCAAACTGAAGTTGACCTCTTATTTGAACTTCGTCTTCCTCTTTAAATGGTGCAGCAGTTACATTCAGTCACTTAATTGTCACTTACGTGTCAGTCACTTGAATGAGAAACTGACTTGACCTTCTATTAGATTAGATTAGATTAAACTTTTGCCACAGTGATTGCACACAACAGAATTTGACCTCTGCATTTAATTCATCTATGCAGTGAAACACACATACTAGTGAACACGCTAGGCTGTGAGAATATGTGCCCAAAGTGGTGAGCAGCCCTATCCACAGCACCCAGGAAGCAGTTCTGGGTTAAGTGCCTTGCTCAAGGGCGCTTCATTCATGACCTGAACGGGGATCAAACCAGTGACCTTCTGGTCACAAGACCAGATCACTTACCACCAAGACATGGCTGCCCCTGGCCTGGTGGTTCTATATAGTTCAGCTACAGTTTGCCAGCTTACTCATTCATTTGTTTATTTACTTGTTTCTCTGCTATTTCAAACAATCACATGAATGATGAACAGGTTTTGGGATATCCAATGAGGTGACCAATCAAATTTCAGGAGTGGCCATGGAGCCCTAGAATCCATATTCACAGCTAACACCAGCACTCAATTACAAACACACAGTTTGCTCAATTGCTGCTCTTTGATGACTCTTAATAGAAAACTCCATTGGAGAATTAGTATGAGACAAAAAGAAGACTTGAGCTTTGGATGAAAAATTGTTCCTATAAAGATCTCTTCTTTAGGAAACATGAGCAAATGCATTATTATTGTTAGCAAAATCATTATCTGAGCAAATCCATGCACATTGTGACATTTCATTGGTATCTAAGATGAGACACAAGCAAATAATGATACCTTTTTCTCAGGAAAAATGTCTGAGCAGATAAAGTGTCCTTTATGATAACGTCTGATCTCATTACTGACTGATGAGATAAGAATAATTAAGTTTGGAGTATAATGTCAGACAGATGGTGTTTATTAAAGCAATTCTTAAAATGTAATTCTCCTTTATTGTAGAAGAGAAAAGCATAATTTGCCCTGTAGGCCACGTTAATGTTCTTGATCTATGCTTCTTTACAGACAATAATTCTATTTCACTGTAATTTGCAGTTGCATATTTGTAAATATCATTCTAATATAAGCACTGTGAAACTCATTCATTAAAGAAAATGCTAAAAGGAGTTTTGCTGTTAGTGTTAATTAGAAATATAGACACATTTACTGGCCTCTCTGCTGTTATTAAAGTGAATTAGCATTTAACACCCCCAACAGGGCCCAATATTCACTACAATGCACTCTAATGATTTTATACTGAACCAAAAACAGCTGTTATACTGTTTGAGTGGTTTTTTTTGTAATATGTGTGTAAAAATATTTAAAAAGATATGTAATAATATTATGTAATATGAAGTAATAATATATAATAATATTTTAAAATAAATTAATAAATATAAAATTCAGTGTTGCAACAGAAATAAACACTTTAAAAATGTATCCAAGACTGACAATTTTGCTTTGTTTCTTGTCAGGTTTATTAATGCACGGAGAAGGATAGTCCAGCCTATGATCGACCAGTCCAATCGAGCAGGTAGAACTAATTCACCTTTAACTTTATTGTTTTTCTCTGACATGACCAGCAGTTTAGCCCCTCCCATTTAGCCTACAGTAGTTAGACTCAACCCAAACATACTGACATTATAAAGAATGTTTCACCCCAGTACAAGACACTCCAGATTAAATGAGATATTTATTCAATTTATATGTGAAAACTGTTTAGAAATGTCTTGAATTGAGCATTCTACAAATAACCAAAATAAAATGTATTAAATTCAGTAAATAAATAAAAATTATGCATTGTTCGGAATAGTTCTGCTATGTCTCATTATAGTGAGCCAAGGAACTCCATATAGTCCCGATGGGCAGCCAATGGGAGGCTTTGTTTTAGATGGTCAGCAGCACATGGGTCTTCGACCTGCTGGTAAGTTAAAACTTATTTAGCCCTAAAATATTAGTAAATGAAGCCTTGTTTGGCAATGGTCTTAAATTTACTTAACAGGATTTGTAATTCTAAAGACCTTTTATCATGGATTTTTTTTACAGAATTTGTAAATAAATAAAGATTGTAATGTAAGCATTATTTTAAAACATCCTTTCAATTGATGTTATAAAGAGTGTTTCAGCCCTTAACAAGTCTGAATATAGGGTGCGTGACAGATGTTACCTATTTTATTGAGGTTTTATGTGAAAATGAGAATACTGCATTTGTGACACAATTTAATTTATTGTTTATTTATAGAATAATATAAATTATGGTAACCATGGTAAAATTGCATATTTGATTTTTCCTAATTTGTTCAACTTAGCAAGTAAATATAAATTGTGGATTATAACTTTAATAAAATTATGTATTTAACACTATGGCTTTCCAAGCAGAGATTAAGCCTAGTCTTATTTTCAATGGAAAAACTCCATTCAAAATGCCAAAATGCTGCATAGGACTAGGTTTAATCCATGTCCAGGAAACTGGTAGGAATAGGAATGAAGATATTAGTAGTTTTATATTAACTCTAGGTTTTTTATTGCAGGTCCAATGAGTGGTATGGGCATGAACATGGGCATGGATGGTCAATGGCACTACATGTAACCCTCCTCACCTGCACCATGAACAGGGTGTGTATGCAGTTTTGCTCCACTCCTCTCTGGCTCTCTTCTCTGGCTGCGTAATGTGATTAGAGATCGGGGATAATATTCCTTCTTCTCCTGCCACTGTCACTGACAGTCCACAAATAAAGATATATGACTCGCCTGAAGCAGCAGGCAGGCTGAGCTTTATTTAATACACACACACACACACACACACACACACACACACACACACACTCCAGCAGCCAATGAGCCACGCTCTAATGACACTTACCTTGATTAATAGAGCTTTTTATATGGAAATAAGCACCACGTCCACACCGGGCAATCGCGCCCACACACCCCCATATCAATCCCCCTTTTCCCTCCCTTATGCAGATAATGAGGAGGGGGATCGGTCTGAGACATTCTGAAACACACACATAGGCTACACAAACCCAGTCTAAATCATTTCCACACTATTTAACCTAGATGTTATTTAATATAATTGAATTACCGTTGAACAGTAACTGAAATAGCTTCATGTAAAAGACACATTTCTCCATTTTTAATTCATGCTGTGGAAACGCCATATGCTGACCAAGGGTGGGCTTTATTAACACAGGCTGTTTCACAGTAATGTGTGTGCATGAGGATAGGACTGTATTTAAAGATCACAGACACTTCAATTGAACAATGGTTCCACTTATTAATATGATCAAAATAATACTTGACAACATCATCATAATAATAATAATAATAATAATAATAATAATAATAGTAGAATATTAGATTTGCATCACACTTTTCCATAACTAAATTGGATTGACAATGCCAGAGAAGAACATATACATTAACTGGCCACACTATAGATTTTGATTGATTAATAATAAAAATATAAGCATATAAAATGTACTGATGGTGGTGATGGAGGACAGAAGATTATAGAAGTTAGAAAGAGTGTTTCAGTCCAGACTGCTTTTCACTCTAAAAATGAATGGCTACTCAAAGCACCCTTGGGGTTCCTCAGCTTGCCATAATGATGGAACCCTTTAGGAACTTGCCAAATGTGGTTCTCTGAGGAATCCAGAACTGAAAATGGTGCTTGATAGTATGCATTGATGTGAGGTTCCTGTAGAAGCTTCCAGCCTATTAACAGTCCCTCTAGTACCATCATTAAATGGGAAAGTTTATTGATGCACCTAAACTCTATTTTTAAGTTCCATTAGTGCTGATCACCTTTAGTTATTGTAGAGACTGAAGCACAATACAGGGTCATCAATCAGAACAGAGCTCATGTGTCTTAAAGGCCTAAACCATGAATTGTGACCTTTTTTATGTTAAACCACACAAATATTTCTATAATATTTGAATAATAAAACAATCTAGGATATGGAACTAAGGTCAAATGATCAGATTTAATTGGGGACTGAGTAAGGTTGCATGTTTCATCCACTGAACCAGCAATACAAACCCATGACTGAAGTAGTCTTGAGCAAGGTACCTAACCCTGAACTGTTCCCTGGGCACTGCAGCAGGTGGCTGCCCACTGCTCCAGTTACAGGTGTGCTCAATGCCCCCTAGAATGCATGTGTTGTGCCCTCTATTGTGTGTGTATGTGTGTATTCATCTCAGATGGGTTAAATGCAGAGGAATTTCCCTACAAGGATCAATAAAAAGTACCTCTTCTACTTTTCTTATGTGTCAATTGTGTGTTTATGTCTGAATTTACATTGTTTTTTTTTTCATTGTAGGTGTTCACAGCAGTCCTGAATTGAAGCTCCAGCACAGACTAAGGAAAAATTACAGAACAACACACACCACCAGCCCTTACCACCCACCCACCCTCATACACACACACACACACACACAGAGACACACACTCTTCTCTGCATGGTGCTCCGGAACCCCTCCACCCCCCTCGGACTCAGCCTGGAGATATGCATCAACAAAGGACCACCAGAGGAGCTTAAAAACTCTAAAATACAGACTAATGAAAAGCCTGGAGTCATGGCCTGGTCACATTGTTTATTGGTTTGTTTATAATGGGACTACTAATAGGACTTTTTTGTATTATTATTTATTTATTTACATCATTTTTGACCACGAGAACTGGAACGTTTGGACATTTTTTGGTCACTATGGAGAAGCTGAAACTATAACTTGCACACACAAACACAGTATTTTGTGCCATTTGGGTACTTACTCAATTAAGATGAAACATGTTTACTCAGATATTAATATTACAAAGTTACTTCAGTGCAGTGAAATAATGACCAAAGTAAAAGTACTTAAAAATGTGAATATAACACTAGCAGCTCAAAAAAATACCTAGAACTGCATTGGAACTTCATAGAACATCCATCATCTAACAGCACCTGAACTGAACTTTGTATGGCTCTATTCTTCTCTCTTTTGGACCACACTCTAAAAAGATGAAGGTTCTACTAGGAACATTTTAGGGTTCCTTATTGTAATCAATGTTCTTTTAGGAACCAGTTGTGTTTTAAGAACTCAAAAATTACTTTAGCATTCAATGTATTTCAAAGAAATTTATATCTAAGGTTCTATATAAGGGTTCTATCTGAAGAAGCCCTGAAATATCTTCCTGGAACATTTTGCTTTTAGAGCGTTTGTTTCTCAATAAAAGGCTCCAAAATTAGTGAAGTGCTCAACAGTAAAGTGGTCTGATAGAGGTGAAACAGAAATGACAATAATAGGCCAAAATTTCATTTATAATTTAGATCCTCAGATTGTCACACCAGCATGAACCCTTAAAAGTGCCTCCAGGTAAATGTACTTCAGAGGTAAAAGTGGAGTCTGACTTTAGGTTTTTCAAAAAGTTCCTTAAAAAATCAACAATGACCTCTTCTCCTAGCTGAGCCTTCAGTTTTAGAGTGCAGCCTTCAGTATTAAACTGGCAAGTGCAGATGGAGTATGAATGACACACTACTGAGCTATAAATAAATATACAAGAAGATGCTACAAACAGTCAATCTGCTATGTAGTGTTGATGTAACTCAAAAGCACCTTTGAGCTTTTTCATTAAATAAAATGATGGAAGTAAATAATATTTTGGGGCAATACTCTGAAGAGGAAATTATACATGAAACATACTGTTCCCTTCAGGGTACTGCCCCAAAGTATTAGTCATCAGTTTGGTAAGACTTTGCCCAAAAGGTCTAATCACAACCCGCCTTTAATCCTCCTATAAACTATGTTTAACAACTTTTTTGCAGTTAAATGCTAGCAGATATGCAGATAAATGCTGGAGTTAAGACAACAAATCTTTTTAAAGAGTGGTCACTGCACTGAAAGAGGATTAAACCGACACACGCGTGCGCATGCGCGCACACACACACACACACACACACACGCACACACACACTGTTCTGTGGAACACCAAATGGTGAAAACATGATTTCCTGTGATTTTGTGTACAGAATGATGTAAATTTGACTGTAATTCACATAAATGTTAAATATTCTCAAAAAAGAGGAAAAGTTGGTGCTGTTCATTTCTAATCTGCCCTCTGTTAGCTTAATGATTTGATGTGTGTGTGTGTGTGTGTGTGTGTGTGTGTGTGTGTGTGTGTGTGTGTGTGTGTGTGTGTGTGTGTGTGTGTGTGTGTGAGAGAGAGAGAGAGAGAGATACAGAGAGAGAGCGAGTGTGTGTGAGCGAGAGAGAGAGAGAGACAGAGTGTGATAGAGAGAGAGAGAGAGAGAGAGAGAGAGAGAGAGATTTGTATTAAATGCCTTACATGGTCCATAACTCGTTTTAAAGAAATATTTCTACAGTCAGGAAAAAATATTGTAATAAATATTTCATTTTCAAAACACTCAAATCATTGTTTCTCTATATTATTATTATTATTATTATTATTATTATTATTATTATTATTATTATTATTATTATTATTTCCAGTAGTAGCTGAGTGAAAATTAACGAAATATAATATAAAATAGATAATTGATAAAATAGTATATTTGTAATATTTCCACTGAAATGTTCAGATATTCAGAAACGAAATCAGGAAAATGAAAGAATTAAGATGTTAAGGTGATTTTGTCGACCACCTGTTATAAGAGATTATACAATTAAAATGAATATACTACGAAATTAATTAAAATATTAAGTAATATATATCAAAAATAAAAGCTGGATGTGCATTTGAAGAAATTTAAGAAATTATTTTTCAGCTCTTAATCTGCTTAAAATGCTTTTATATGTTAATGCTGGTTCACGGATCACAACGTGCATTTTACTTTATTTATTTATTTCACATTTAACAGGAATATTTCAGTTTATGTTCGGTTCATAAATCAGAATAAAACAGATAAACGAAGTCGCGTCGTGTGGAGTCGCGCGCCTGTTCTAGCCTCCATCAGCACACTGAGAAATCTCTCTCTCTCTCTCTCTCTCCCACTCTCTCTCTCTCTCTCTCTCTCTCTCTCAATCTCTCCCTCTCTTTTTCTCGCTGTACGGTTTGTACGGGTAATATTAGTCACACTGTGTCATGAAAGGGAATAAATGAACCAAACATTGTTCTTCAAAACTCAATATATTGTACTACACTATATATATAAATATAGTGT
>BRDA01010449.1:4820-17383 GCA_036984385.1 Crenuchus spilurus
CAAGAATAGCGCTGGTGATCTCTCTTTATGTGAGAGTGATTTTGTATAGCCCATAGACCTATTCTAACTTGTTTAAAAAGAGGTATAATATGTCCCTTTTAAACATGTGAGATTTTTTTGCTGCTCAACATCACTGACATTGACTTCTTCTAGGCGAATGCAGATAACACTCTACAAAGTGCTAATGATGTTGATGCTTCTCTACAAAGTCTGGTTCCATATGTTGTGCAGAACGTGAGTAAGCATTGTTTTAAAACAACTTTGTTGCTTTACATCTATTTGTTATTATCTTTCTTCAGTAAAAGTGAAAAAAGCAAAAACAGCTAAATGTAATTAAATGAATGATGCACTCAAGAAATGTATTAACAGATGAAGTTGATCCTCAAAGACATGTCTGGAGTTTGAACTGGAGCTGTGAGGCTAACATTGCTAACAAACACTCTCAGTGGTCACCTAATTAGCCCAGTTGTTTCTGTAAAATGCATCACCAACGCTTCACTCAACCCCCTCAAAGCTAATCCAGATGTTAATGAAGGTCTCCCAGACTACTGGATGTGGTTTAGGACACCGTGTGGCCTTAAGATGGAATAAAACCTGGAGAAGACTGATCTTTGATCTGATTCTTGTGTATTTATGAGTCTCATTCTCACTAAAAGTGATTCTACATCAGCATCTGTCAGTTATTTAAGGTGGCAGATGCAGTTTTATACATTTTTAAAGCTAAAAGTTAGCCCTAGAGCACATCAACTAGTCTGTGAGACCTTCATTAAGATCTGAATGAGCTTAAAATTAGTTTTGTTGATGTATTTTTACAGAGAAAGACATGCTATTTAGGTGACTATTGACATCTAGTGTTTGTTAGCAACATTAGCCTGACAGCTCCAGTTCTAAAGTAAAGGAACAAAGCATGTCTTGAGTGATTGATTACAGGTAAGTGGACGAGTGTGTAAATATGATTGTTGAGTGAACCTGTAATGCACACAGTGTACAGGACTGAGGTATGGTTTGTGTTGTAGGTGTCTCAGTGTATGATAGAAAGAGGAGCTGTGTTGATGGAACAGTTTTTGGAAATGGTCAGATATGCGGTGAGTAGTTGACGGACTGATTGATTGATTGATTGATTGATTGACTCAGAAATACATACCATTAAGAACATTTTTGTCTTACATTGATTTTAATGGCATTTTTGTCCACATAGTGGCCTAATCTCCAGTTTGCACTTTAAAAATTATTCTTAGTGGGTGAAAATTGCCAGATTTTAGCCCCTCCGTCATTTTTTCTTTTAATACTTGCATGTTACCATCATGGTAGAACTATGATTTTTTGAACACCATAATAATGTTAATAAAAAAGGGACTACAATAGTAATACTACAGTAATGCAGAATTTTACCATAGTAACACTGCTAATGGTGGCACGGTGGCTTGGTGGTTGGCACGCTCACCTCTCAGCACTGAGGTCTTGGGTTTAAGTCCCCATCTGGCCGTGTCTGCATGGGTTTCCTCCCACAGTCCAAAAACTGTTTTGGGTACTCTAAATTGTTGGTCTGTGCACACCCAGTGATGGATTGGCACCCTGTCCTTGACTTGTATAGTCTGTAATGCCCTGCCCTGTGCCCAGTGAGGTGTGCAGGGGACTAACTGCACCCCTGATCAGGATTAAGCGGATAAGATAATGGATAGATGGAGTTACTTTTAACCTTCCCATAGAGCTGGTCTGTCTTCTCTAATCATGAGAAAAATATAATGAATTTGTAATTTGAAATACATCAACCAGACAATAGAGGCCTTACTCTCTTATGGGGGTCCATTTACTCTTATGTGGGGTCAGAGCCATCCTCAGTTCAAACCATAATGGTTAATAAATGAACTATTTTATTGCACAAAAACAGTAGAACACAACTAATCAATATATAGACAGATGCCAGTATTGCTTTCTAACCCAAACAAGCTCACAGCTGCTTCTCTGATGTGAGCTCAGCCCCAAACAGCACTCAGTGATTTCCCAAGTCGTCCATCTGTATGTGCCTAGAACACTCACTGCACTGGTCAGACTCTGCTGGACTTCTGTACACATTATTAGCTGCTCACAGTTTGCCCGAAAGAGGCACCATGTGAGGAAGCAACCACAGCAGGTTGGCATGCTAAGTTAGATCAGGGCTGTCCAGTCCTGCTTCTGGAAATCTACAACTCTACATTACCTGGATCAGGTGTGTTAGATTAAGGTTAAACTGAGCAGGTTGGTAGGACCTGGACCTGGCACATCTTGGCAAGGCTAAAGGCTAACCTCAAGAGTGTGCCATCAACAAAAATGAAGTTCTGGACCTGGAGGTCAGAAGATACATGCTTCCATCTGCTGATAAGCTTTATGGAGATGTGGATTTCATTTACCCAGCAGGACTTGGCACTGCCCACACTGCCAAAAGTACCAACACCTGGTTTAATAACCACAGTATCACTGTGCTGGGCAGTAAACTCACCTGACCTAAACCTCACAGAGCATCTATGAGCTTCTGTCAAGAGGAAGATGAGAGACACCAGACCAAACAATGCAGACGAGCTGAAGGCCGCTATCAAAGCAACCTGGGCTTCTATACCACCTCAACAGTGCCACAGGCTGATCACGTCCATGCCACCTCAACAGTGCCACAGGCTGATCACCTCCATACCACCTCAACAGTGCCACAGGCTGATCACCTCCATACCACCTCAACAGTGCCACAGGCTGATCACCTCCATGTCACCTCAACAGTGCCACAGGCTCATCACCTCCATGTCACCTCAACAGTGCCACAGGCTGATCACCTCCATACCATCTCAACAGTGCCACAGGCTGATCACCTCCATGCCACCTCAACAGTGCCACAGACTGATCACCTCCATACCATCTCAACAGTGCCACAGGCTGATCACCTCCATGCCACCTCAACAGTGCCACAGGCTGATCACCTCCATGTCACCTCAACAGTGCCACAGGCTGATCACCTCCATACCACCTCAACAGTGCCACAGGCTCATCACCTCCATACGACCTCAACAGTGCCACAGGCTCATCACCTCCATGTCACGCCGCACTGATGCAGTAATTCATGCAAAAGGAGCCCCGGCCGAGTACTGAGTGTATATACTGTACATACTTTTCAGTAGAACAACATTTATGTATTAAACATCATTTTTAATTGGTCTTATATAATATTCTAATGTTTTGAGATACTGACATTTAGGTTTTCATTGGATGAACTGAATTACTGATATAAATTAACTTTTTGATATTCAATTTGTTAAAAATGCACCTGTATATTATATTATATTATTTCATATTATATTATATTATTATATTATATTATATTATATTCCTTATTTTATTTCATATTATATTATATTATATTATATATATTCATTATTTAATTTCATATTATATTATATTATATTATATATATTCATAATTTTATTTCATATTATATTATATTATATTATTATATTATATTCATTATTTTATTTCATATTATATTATATTATATTATATTATATTATATTATATATATTCATTATTTAATTTCATATTATATTTTATTATTTTATATTATATTATATTGCTTTTCAATCAGTCACACTGTAATTTATTTACAGATAATAGATCAGACACTGAATTGCAGTTGGCTTCCTGTGTCGCTCTCCAACATCTACATCACTGCCTGTGAAAACCTGATTGGACCCTGGGTGAGTGGGTGTGTCTTAGGGTTGTTTTACAATACATATCATGATGCAGGGGTTAAGATACAATACATCGCCATATTGAAATATTGTCAGTGTTGTACACACTGTTGGTTCTTTCTACCCAAATGCTGGGTTAAGCTGGTGGGTCATGTTGTTGGGTTATGTGGGTAGTTATTCTAACCAACTACTGTGTTAGTGACCATGTCACAGCCAATGGGTCCATTTTTAAATAAATTAATAGCATCTGCAGAACAAGGATGGTTAAACTTCCAATACAAACCAATAAAACAAGCAAAACCATTTTTAGTTTAATGAGCTAAAGAGATAAAACTAGTGTGTGTGTGTGTGTGTGTGTGTGTGTAGAATGCGTCCTGGCTGAGTCTGGGCTGGTGTTGTGCCTTCCTCGTTCCTGCTCTGATCTTCAGCATCCTCATAGCTCGACTGTGGCATCTTTCCATCTCGCAAACAAAGTAAGTCCACAGCACATCTCTGCAATAACAGCTCAATATTACAGCTGTGTAATCCTAACATCACTCATTACAGCCCAAACATTAGTACTTTATATTAATGTCCATACATTAAAGCGCCCAGATCCTACAGTTTTCACAATAATGTGTGCCAACATTCATGTTACACGACTATTTCACCATATTTCTTTATAAAGGCTGTGTCTTTAAGACTGGTATATGTAAATTACCTCTGTTTTGATTGGCTGACCTGTATTGGGCCTCATTCCAAAAGCAGGCCTTGCTAAAACACCACGTATAACATCTGTATGAATGTTACCATGTTGTTGTTGTTGTTATTTCAAATGACGTGTTTTGAACTTGCAGTAAGGAACTGTTCCACATGCCAGATGACATCATTGATAAAGGCATTTCTAACCCTGCGATGACCATGAGTGACATAAAAGACCAAAGGTAGAGCTTTTGTCTCTTAACAGCCTTTTTATTAGTATGAGATTGTGTGTAGACACAAATGGGACCAACACAAAAGCACCGCTGGTCTTTTCTTTTCTTGCTCTCTGGACTGTTTCTGCTTTTTTCAGCTTTTTCTTTTTTGGATCTGGTTATTCTTTTCTGTTAACTTGTCTCTTTACTTCAAACACAAATGAGTACTGATCAGCCCTGTACAAAGCTGTGATGCTGGACTACTGAGTCTGAGTCTACAGGTGTGCTCATTCTGGATGATTAGCCTGCAGAGGTCTGGATCTGAGTCTTTAGTGTCTGCAGTGCACCACCGTCGCCCTCTGCTGGTGGCCAGCACAGACTGTTTACAGCTTTTGGCCAATTTAATGATTAACGTTATAGGTTTTAGGCCAGTCTATCTTTTGGGTTTTATACTGATTCATTGGTTTATCATTGGGTTTTAGGGCAATTTTGTTATCTGTTGATGGGTTTTAGACCAATTTAATTATGTCTTTTGGGGTTTTAGGTGATTTAGTGATGTATCATTTGGTTTTAGGCAGATTTTCTAATCTATTATTGGGTATTAGGCTGATTTAGTGATGTGTTTTTGGGTTTTATGCTGATTTAATGATTTATCTTTACATTTTAGGCTGATTTAGTGATGTATATTTTGGGTTTTATGCTGATTTAGTGATTTATATTTGGGTTTTATGCTGATTTAGTGACTTTGGGTTTTATGCTGATTTAGTGATTTATCTTTGGGTTTTATGCTGATTTAGTGATTTATCTTTGTGTTTTTAGGCTGATTTAGTAATCTATCTTGGGGTTTATGCTGATTATTGATTTATCTTGGGGTTTATGCTGATTTAGTGAATTATAATTGGGTTTTATGCTGATTTAGTGATTTATCTTGGGGTTTAGACTGATTTAGTGATTTATCTTGGGGTTTAGACTGATTTAGTGATTTATCTTTTGGTTTTATGCTGATTTAGTGATTTATATTTGGGTTTTATGCTGATTTTGTGATTTATCTTTGTGTTTTTAGGCTCATTTAGTGATTTATCTTGGGGTTTATGCTGATTATTGATTTATCTTGGGGTTTTATGCTGATTTAGAGATTTATCTTTGGGTTTTTAGACTGATTTAGTGATTTATCTTGGGGTTTAGACTGATTTTGTGATTTATCTTGGGGTTTATGCTGATTTAGTGATTTATCTTTGGGTTTTATGCTGATGTAGTGATCAGTTTAGTGTATAGTTGTGTTATAATAAACTGTGTAATAATGGTATTGTGGACTTCACTTTTGTTTTAAAACAGTAAAATGGAGCCACCACAGAACGCTGAAGGAAACATCTACCAGAGCACAGAGGAACAAAGTGATTTCAAGTAATGTACTCACGTGTACCATTCAAAATTTGTATACATGTCAGATATAAAAATGTTTATAGCAGGGTTATCAGTAATATAGAGTTAGTTATTGTTCATTAATACAAAAATGTAAATAGTGAGTTTCATTTGAATCCTTTTGTTTAATACTGTACTGAATAGATCATATTGTTTATACTGAGATTTTTTAAAATTTATATTTAAATCTAAAGTGTAAGATAAACTTTATGTAATATTACAGATTATTTGTTGACATGTCTACATGTCTTTTTGATGTGAAAGCAGGAAGGACAATAATGACACCAAGAAGAAGAGCTTTAACCTCTACACGACCCTGGATGAAGAAATGGGCTATGATTATGGAAAGGTAGAAAAGAACGGAAGAATGAATGGGGATTAGAACACATAAAACAACATTCAAGTGAAGTAAAGACTCTGGAAGTATAGAGACAGCGAGACTGTAGGATGGTAAAGAGACTGTATACTTAAAAATGATGAAGTAATCTAAAAATGTTTATTTTTAGCCTGTTTGACAGGGTGATGTAGTCAAATATATTGTAATGTAGAAGAAATGTGCACCTGTTCAGGACACTTTGGCACTTTAAAACGAGAGGGAGTATATTCAGAAATATAGGAAATATTAAGAAACTCTGTTTAATACAGTGGAACCTCAGTTTTGGTCATTATTCTATTATAAAGTGCCTGATGTTAACCAAAATGAATTAGTGAAGCAATATTTCCCATAAGAAATAATGTAAATCCAATTAATCTGCTCCAAACACTCCAAAATAAACAAAAATAAATTTAGAATAACTATAGTTTTACATACAGAAAATAAATACAAAAGACTAATGAAAAGGATAAATGAACATTTAACACTCTTACAGGTTTATGCTCTGTTTTAGAGAGTGCTGGTGTGGTCCAGTCAGCAGCCTTTGTTTTGTACACCTGTTCTTGGGGTTCTTGGTCGCTATTTGATTTCACACCCATTTTCAGGTGGTAGCTTTTGGTAGGTGGTAGTGTCACTTTTGTTTTTTAATGTGACGTGTTTTAGTTTGTTTTTAACGTTATCAACAAAAAATAAAGTCAGAGAAACAATAAGAAACAAAGCCAGAATGAAGGACGAATACCTGGGTGGATGCTTTGTTTTTGCAAATTTAGTGGCAAGTCACGTGGACATGCAGACAAAAACCAGGCAGATGAACGATAATGGGGACAAAATTTCCCTGACAAAAATCTATGATAACCAGGGCAAATGATAACCGAGGTTCCACTGTATGTGATGTTTCATTTAATTAGTTATTGATAATAAAATGTAGTATAGACACCTCTACACAAACTCACCACAGCTGTTACAATTTCGTTTTTTACAGGAAATGTTTTATGAAAGTATAGAAATTATTATTATTATTATTATTATTATTATTATTATTATTATTATTATTATATTTGTGCATATACAAAACTTGGAACAAAATTAGTGTTAATAATTTAATTTAAAAAGGTAAACTGTGATATATTTTATATTCATTACATATAAAGTGACATTTCAGCTTTTTAGTTTTAATGTTGATACTGTTTGAATAGTAATTTACTCAAAATGTGAATTACTGTAATAATTTGATGGTCTATAATTCATACTGATCAACATTAAAACAGACTTGAAATGTGTCCATTTGTGTGTATAAAATATGACAGTTTACATTTTTGAATTAAAGTATGAAGAAAAATTAAGCTTTTGCATTGTATATTGTAATTTTTTGATGTAGCACCCCCACCCACCCACCCACCCACCCACCCACACACACACACACACACACACACACACGACAGATGGTCAGACTACAGTTGTATATGTGGTCAGTTTGAGTCTTTTGACAGAACAGGACACATGTTTACACTCTGTAGTCTTTTTATAACTACACTTGAGTTTACATGCTGTGAAGGTGCTGTGAAAAAACTGTATATCAAGAAAACATCATTATTTCAGCTTTATCAGATGTAAATCTCATTATATAATGAATATGTAAACAAATGCTATGAGGTCAGATTTCTTCCTTGTTTTCTTTTTGGCTTTTTTGTTTCATTTGCTGCATATTGTACTGGGGTAATAAATAAACTTTACATGGCTTGTAAAGCATAAACTTTATGACTAATATTCTGTAAACCTTATTACAGAGCAATTCAAAGTGAACACATTTTCACCCTGTGCACATATTTAACAGCCAATCAGAACAGAGGCCATTTACATACCAATTTAAATCTGGCCTTGCATCCTTCTAAGGGTCATATAAAATGTATTTTGCTTGATAAACACAAATGTTATAAGCAGACTAGAAGGGAGCTTGTAGTTTGGCTGTGTAACTCTAGGGGGCAGCAGTGGTCAAGTTTTAGTGTAATACACTCTAAACCAGGGGTGCACAGTTCTGGTCCTGTGTGGTGTCCAGCAGAGTTTCCTGATTTACCTGCTCAGACTCACCTGATTAAAACATGCAGTGCTGGACCTCTGCTATATTAGCACATACGTGTTCGGTCTCAGGTTTTTTCAGACATATTTGAGGCCAAAATGTATGTTTACCCTGCTGATCATTACAGCTACAACAGAGATAAACACCAGATATCAATACATGATGTTCCACCACAGACTGTCTGGAATGGAGAGGATGTGACTCTGGATGCAGAGTCTCTGATGCACCAGTACTCAAATGACCACGTCCGAGTTATTGTGGTGCTGCACTTTCATGAGCTTTACACCAGTCCCTCCATACAGTGCTCTACGCTGACATTTTAATGACATTATCTAAATAATTTTATACTGCCACATCCAGCCACTTCATTACAACCACCTCACTGTCCACCTTGAGGATGTAAAGTCAGAGACAGCATCTCAGCACAGTTTGGCTGGTTGGTCACTATTTTCACTACAATAGTGACAGGTGTTCAACAACATCAGCAGCTCTGACACACACTAACACACCACCACCACGTCAGTGTCACTGAGAATGATCCACCTGCTCTGTGGGGGGCCTGACCATTAAAGAACAGTGTGAAAGAGATACAGATGCATGGTGATGGAACTCTACAGAACATCCTGCAGCTTAATTAGAGTAATTTATAATAAGGGAGTGTTTGTGATGTCATTAAGTATAGTTAGCTAGCTTATATCTGTGGTTATGACTCTGACAGTGAAGCGTGGTGCAGTATTTTTAATGGCATGTCTTATAAAATAACCTCCAATCTCAATTTTCTGATTTGCACGTGATTTGAAAAATGCCTGCTTCCCTTTACAGTGTAAATGATTCACAGACTAAAATAAATGAACTCTGGCTCCTTTAGCATACATAAAAAGTTATTTTGCAGAGACGAATTTAAGTATTTCTTCATATTCAAATTTTTGGACATGCAATGGTGCCACTTTCAACCCTTTGCTGGAATAAAATATCAGTGAATGTGCCAGTAAGTGCTTTAAAACATGTAGCTTAACTAACTTATTTACACTTAGACAAGTCAATGCGCAGTGCACTAACGTCTGCATACGCCGGTATATAATAAATGCACATGACTCCACTCAAAGCCCTTTTTATTATTGTCACCACCACTGTGGACAAGCCGTCTGCATGATTTAAAAAGGCTTTTTTAAATGGAGCCAAATTCACTTAGGCGCAAAAATTGCTGCCTTTTAACTGCGACAAAGCCAGACTTCATTAAAAGTCAGGCCAGAATCTTTTCACAGACACATAATCAGTGGGGAACTTATTCATGTAGCATCAGCCGTCTGCTGAATTAACCAGAACAAGAGAAAAAATATGATCAATGACAGCTCGAGACCCACCGACACTGTCAGAGCAGGGTTAAAGTCCAGAAGGGGCAGCAAAAAGTGGCTTTTAATGCAGATTTAATGCACAGTAGACTGGAATTATTAACAGAACGTTTCACCCAGAAACATATTCATTATTTTTCCCACTTACCGACGAAGCTGATTGGCCAAGACATGTCTAGAGTCCAAATTTAGCTTATTTAGTGTAGAACTGGATCTGTGAGGCTAACATTACTAACACTATACTTAACAGTCACCTAAAATGACAGATATATCTGTCATAATACATTTAAACTTTACCCAGATGTTAATGAAGGTCTAGTAGATGTTAACACATTAAGAATTACGGTGAGCTTTAAAAATGAACACTGCAGACAGACACTGTCGCACCTTCAGTTTTTAATTTTTAATTTTAATTTTTTAATTTTTAAAATTTTAATGTACTAACATCTGCTAGACCTTCATTAACATCTGGGTAAGGTGTGAATGTATTTTGATCGATATATCTGTCGTTTTAGGTGACTTATGTATAGTGTTAGTAATGTTAGCCTCACAGTTTCGGTTCTAAACTAAATAAGCGAAATCTGATGTTAATGAAGGTCTAGTAGATGTTAACACATTAAGAATTACAGTGAGCTTTAAAAATGAACACTACAAACAGACACTGTCGCAGCTTCAGTTTTTAATTTCAATTTTTTATTTTTTTTATTTTAATGTGCTAACATCTACTAGACCTTCATTAGCATCTGGGTAAGGTTTGAATGTATTTTGATTGATATATCTGTCGTTTTAGGTGACTATTATGTATAGTGTTAGTAATGTTAGCCTCAAAGCTTCAGTTCTAAACTAAATAAGTGAAATCTGATGTTAATGAAGGTCTAGTAGATGTTAACACATTAAGAATTACGGTGAGCTTTAAAAATTAACACTACAGACACTGTGGCAGCTTCAGTTTTTAATTTTTAATTTCAATTTTTTTATTTTTTTTATTTTAATGTGCTAACATCTACTAGACCTTCATTAACATCTGGGTAAGGTTTGAATGTATTTTGATTGATATATCTGTCGTTTTAGGTGACTATTATGTATAGTGTTGGTAATGTTAGCCTCACAGTTTCGGTTCTAAACTAAATAAGCAAAATCTGATGTTAATGAAAGTCTAGTAGATGTTAACACATTAAGAATTACGGTGAGCTTTAAAAATGAACACTACAGACACTGTGGCAGCTTCAGTTTTTGCTCATTTTTAAAGCTCACAGTAAATCATAGTGTCCTAAACCACATCCTCTAGACCTTCATTAACATCTGGATGATGTTTGAGAGTTCTGATCATTTATCTACCAGTCTGTTTAGGTGACTACTGAGTTCTAGTGTTTTTAGCATTGTTAACCAGCTCTAGTTTTAAACTAAGAAGAAAGTAAATATGTCCAACGTCTTTCCTTTAAGCATGAAAGAGCTTCCTGAGATAAAGCGGTGCCGTATACGGGCTGAACTGTTCCTACTTGATTCTTTCCCAGAAAATTTTAGGCAGTTAAGGAATCCAATACTTTGAATGAGCTCCGCATCTCGCAGCTTATCAAAATTCGTTTATTATTTTTCTCCCAGTTGCACATAAAAAGCATCGCTTCTTTGGCAGCTTATGATATCAACATTGATTATTCCATTACAAGACGGTTCTCTCATCTCACTACTGATATATGTAAGCTTCGATATTGTCGAAACGGCATTCAGTGCACCACAAATAACACTTCATCACAGATATCGCAGTAAATCTAGCCCTCAGGTACAGCCGAGCCATGCTCACTCAGATCATGTACTCTCATCCGAGAGCAAACAGAAGGAACAGAAGAAAAGTGCAGGTAAAAAAGGTCTCCCTCAGAGTCACGAACAGAAAGAAGAAGTCCCCTCCACATCCACAGGAAGAGAGTCTGAGGGTGTGTTGACAGTGGTGCTGCATGGCTCAAGGGTCAGAAAGGCACGGATTCTAGGGGCTGATTGACCCTCATTCCTGTAGTTTAAACTGGAAGGACTTGGTGCTCCACTGGGTGATGTCGCAGTTCAGCATGGTTCTCTCTGTGAAGCTCACGTTATCCTCGCTGTCGATCAGGATTACAGTGTTGGTCCTGAAAAGACGAGCAGGAGACTGAGATCAGACGCAATGTTACCGTCAGTGACTCTGACTCTTTCACTGCCGTTTAAACATCTTCATTATAACCAATCAGTCCCGAAACCTCCGAACAAGAAAATGGTTTATACACTGTATCAATGTGATGTACCTCTGAGGTTTTAAGCTGATCTAGTGCTTTACCTCTGAGGTTTATTCTGATTTAGTGCTTTACCTCTGAGGTTCAGGCTGATTTAGTGATTTACCTCCGAGGTTCAGGCTGATTTAGTGATTTATCTCTGAGGTTTAATCCGATTTAGTGATTTATCTCTGAGGTTTAATCTGATTTAGTGATTTACCTCTGAGGTTTAGTCTGATTTAGTGATTTATCTCTGAGGTTCAGGCTGATTTAGTGATTTATCTCTGATGTTTAATCCGATTTAGTGATTTACCTCTGTGATTTAATCCGATTTAGTGATTTACCTCTGAGGTTTAATCCGATCTAGTGCTTTACCTCTGAGGTTCGGGCTGATTTATTGATTTACCTCTGAGGTTTGGGCTGATTTAGTGATTTATCTCTGAGGTTCGGGCTGATTTAGTGATTTATCTCTGAGGTTTAATCCGATTTAGTC
>BRDA01010449.1:19937-42963 GCA_036984385.1 Crenuchus spilurus
CCATCTTGATCTGCGTGTGTGTGATTTAAAATGGGAGAGAATGAGCGGAGGGAAGATACGAGAGTGATGGAGAAGAAGAGATCAGGTGATAGTGTGTGAGACAGTTAACCTTGAGTAGTCTTAACATTCTGTCAACTCTGCCTTCACTAAACCTCTAAAATACAGCAGCGGCATTACATTTTTATCCAAAATCACTTTTACATGAAGAATCAATCTGTCAGTCATGACAAACTTTGGGTTTCTCTTCTTTAAACACAATCTTTCTACACTACTAATTAGTGGACACCACTCATCATCATTACAACACACCTGCCAGAGGTTTATTTACTAAAATAGAGCTTCATTATTATTATTATTATTATTATTATTATTATTATTATTATTATTATTATTATTATTATTATTGATATAATAACATAAGACAAGATCCTAAGAGAGTAACAGAAATGTGCAGAAATTAGTTGAAAAAAGATCAGATAAAAATAATATTTTGAAGCTCTAGGGTTATCTAAATATAATTTCATTTTAAATTGAACTGAATAGAATTTAGGATTAGAATTTAGAGTTAGATTTATGTCAGATTTAGATCAGATTTAGATAATCTAAATGTAGATTTAGAGTCAGACTGATCAGAACAAAATTTGGGCTCAGACTGAGCAGAATAGAATTTGGGCTCAGACTGAGCAGAATAGAATTTGGGCTCAGACTGAGCAGAATAGAATTTGGACTCAGACTGATCAGAACATACCTTGGGTTGAGACTGAATAGAATAGAATAGAATTTGGGCTCAGACTGATCAGAATAGAATTTGGGCTCAGACCGATTAGAATAGAATTTGTGTTCAGACTGTTCAGAATAGAATTTGGGCTCAGACTGATCAGAATAGAATTTGGACTCAGACTGATCAGAACATACCTTGGGTTGAGACGGAATAGAATAGAATAGAATTTGGACTCAGACCGATCAAAATAGAACTTGGACTCAGACTGAGCAGAATAGAACTTGGACTCAGACTGAGCAGAACAGAACTTGGGCTCAGACTGATCAGAATAGAATTCGGGCTCAGACTGATCAGAATAGAATTAGGGCTCGGACTGAGCAGAATAGAATTAGGGCTCAGACTGATCAGAATAGAATTAGGGCTCAGACTGATCAGAACAGAATTTGGGCTGAGACTGAGCAGAATAGAACTTGGGCTCAGACTGATCAGAACAGAATTTGGGCTCAGACTGATCAGAATAGAATTCGGGCTCAGACTGATCAGAATAGAATTAGGGCTCAGACTGAGCAGAATAGAATTAGGGCTCAGACTGAGCAGAATAGAATTAGGGCTCAGACTGATCAGAATAGAATTAGGGCTCAGACTGATCAGAATAGAATTAGGGCTCAGACTGATCAGAATAGAATTAGGGCTCAGACTGATCAGAATAGAATTTGGACTCGGACTGATCAGAATAGAATTAGGGCTCGGACTGATCAGAATAGAATTAGGGCTCGGACTGAGCAGAACAGAATTTGGGCTCAGACTGATCAGAATAGAATTTGGGCTCAGACTGATCAGAATAGAATTAGGGCTCAGACTGATCAGAATAGAATTAGGGCTCGGACTGAGCAGAATAGAATTTGGACGCAGACTGAGCAGAATAGAATTTGGACTCAGACTGATCAGAATAGAATTAGGGCTCGGACTGAGCAGAATAGAATTTGGGCTCGGACTGAGCAGAATAGAATTTGGGCTCGGACTGATCAGAATAGAATTAGGGCTCGGACTGAGCAGAATAGAATTTGGGCTCGGACTGAGCAGAATAGAACTTGGGCTCAGACTGAGCAGAACAGAACTTGGGCTCAGACTGAGCAGAACAGAATTTGGGCTCAGGCTGAGCAGAACAGAATTTGGGCTCAGACTGATCAGAACAGAATTTGGGCTCAGACTGATCAGAACAGAATTTGGGCTCAGACTGATCAGAATAGAATTTGGGCTCAGACTGATCAGAATAGAATTAGGGCTCGGACTGAGCAGAATAGAATTTGGATGCAGACTGAGCAGAATAGAATTTGGACTCAGACTGATCAGAATAGAATTCGGGCTCAGACTGATCAGAATAGAATTCGGGCTCAGACTGATCAGAATAGAATTTGGATCTGATAACTGCAGTAAACAGATCTAGTTTAGTCAAACCGTCATCACATATCTGCTTTACAACCAGCCAATCAACTCACAGAAGTAGCATGTGACTTAAATGTAACCTTTTTTGTAAACAAAGACTTTACGTAAATAAAGAATAAAGACATAGTTTTTATGTTTTCAACTAAACCATAACGTAATTTCTCACCACCAACGCTGAGCCAGGCTTTTCTGAACAGGCATTTATTTATTTATTTATTTAGAAACTACCATTTGATCAGTGAACTTCTGAAAAAATGACCTTTTGTTTTGCCATCTAGAAGACGAAGAGTATTCTGACTCTTCAGTTCCTAAACATACACCATTTCATTTTTGCTCCAAACTCTACACGATGTTCGACAGCCGTCTGTTTCTGCACATGCTCAGAAAAACCTCTGACCTGAACTCAAATCCAGCTCTGTATCAGATCTCTGAACCAGATTTCTAAGCCAAAATATATCTAAGAAATGTGATTAAGCTGTTTACATGACCATGTGAATAATCTGGAATATGATAATGATCAGATTATTAAGTGCATTTATGAGCACTCACTGTTATACGACCACCACGTTCAGCTGAATATGACCTGGAAAAGGTGTGCAGATGTGTTTATCCTTTTTAAAATTGTTTGTTTGTCTTTTACTTAAAATGCCACACTCTCTCACTCTCTCTCTCTCTCTCTCTCTCTCTCTCTCTCTCTCTCTCTCTCTCTCTCTCTCGTGTGTGTGTGAACTGTGCAATGTCATTAAATGACAGAACAGCCTCCTGTTGGCAAGTTAATGTTTCCAGCAAACAAGACAACAAGAAAACTAATCAGCAAACCAGAATTTAACAGCAGAGACTGACCTCATGCTCAGATGCATGACGATGCAAACAAGAGGACTGCAAATTTGTTTAAAGCTGTATGTTAATCAAAAGGAACCAACACTGACTGGACAGCAGTGTGCAGAATGCTCATACACGGCGTGAATGTCTTTTAATTAAGCACCAATGTGACACCAGTAATGTAAACAGGATACCACTGTCGAGGCAGCGGTGTGATCCAAGCAAAGTCTTTACTGCGTAAACCAACCCAAAACTACGGCGAGGACAGGTACCACAGAATGACGGACAACAACAATGACACACAGAGGGACTTTACAGGGGCTGTGATTGGAAACGAAACTAGGGAGCAGACCTGAACAATGACGTGACATCACGGGGGGAGGAGATACGACGTAGGATGGACATGTGGAGGAGGAAAACATGGGCACTGTGCAGGAAAAGAACAGGAAGATGGGCAAGGCTGTCATCCATTAATATGTCCCATGATGCCCTGTGTAAAATATGTACTAATCTACTGTCAGAGAGATGTACTTTTGTTCTATCCCATCAGCAGCACAACTGATGTAACATAATGAAGTACTGATACCTGGACGGATATGAGGAGAGGTTTGAAATGGGTTAAACCATCACATTCACATACAGAACATCAGTACACCTGTATTAATGTTCTCTGGATTTATTATAATGTTAATGTTTTAGAGTGAATAACAAACTGCCCAGATAAAGAGCTGTTTATAACTCATGTTCTCAGGGCACAGAGGACAGAAGGGAAACAGCGTGAATGATGGAATAGGATTGTATGTAGAGAGCAACGTGTATAACAGACAGACTCACAGTTCCTCGTCGTTGAGGACGTGCAGCAGTTCCTGCACTAGGCCTTCAGGGGGCAGTGTTCTGTTCACCACGCTGGTGAAACGACGTTTTCCATGCTGCAGTTTCCGCCAAGGAGTCTCCAACAGAGAGTTACTCAGCCCATAGATTCCTGCTGAAGCACACACACACACACACACACACACACAGTTAGATGCTCAAACACAGTAAAAACAAATATATGTGTGTGTGTAGGTGTGTGATAGAAGAGGGCTAACACACTCATGCACTCTTTCTCTCTCACACACAGGTCTTGCATGAAAACCCATTTTAGTGTGTGTGTGTGTGTGTGTGTGTATGTGTGTGAGAGAAGAGGGCTAACACACCATCATGCACTCTCCCTTATATATATATATATATATATATATATACACACACACACACACACACAAATCTTGAATGAAAGCCCATTTTAGTGTGTGTGTGTGTGTGTGTGTGTGTGTGTGTGTGTGTGTGTGTGTGTGAGGAGAGCTCCAAGAGAGCGAACAAACCCGCTTTCAGGCGGATGGGTTCCGGACTGCCCTTGTTTCCATAGTAACACACCGTATCTTCGTTGGCCCTGCGTCAGGAAACACAGAGAGGAGAGACTCAACAATTAAACGCAAATTAGCCCTATTTTTAGTTTATTTACCTCCACAAACACTGTTACTGTCCGCCTGGGGGAACGGGATCGGAAGAGCGGGAGAACAATTCGTTATGCAGGCAGCGGGCTAAGAGAGACACAAACATGCTAATCAAAATTAGGACAAATGTAACTTAGGTTGACCAGATGTCCCATTTTCCGGGGACAGTTCCCATTTTCGATGGCCTGACTGGAGCTGTTAACAGAAGTGAATTAAACGGACACTGTAAAGTCCGGAGTAAGACTTGGTGGCTGACTTGGTGGCTGCTCCAGAGGGAGCTGGTATCTACTACATGCTCGCCTAGTTTGATAGACTACTGCTGTGTAAAATCCACAGTTCACAACGACACAAGTATTGTATTGTAACGTAGTGCAGTACTTTCTTTCCTTCTGTAAGTAAAACTTGAAAAGTTCGCGCAGACAGGTGGATTGTGCAAAATGGAAACCCTGCTGAGTCTCCAAGTGGGGTTATAGTGTCCTTGGGTTAGACTCCTAACACTACAAACGTGACATGATTAACTGAAAGTTGCTCTTAATGCATAATCACATTTGTAAATGTTTTTTTAAATATGTCGACTGCCAAACTGGATATGTCCCCAGTTTTCATTTGAAAGATCTCTTCACCTTAACTACCTGGTGGAGCAGCTACAAAAGAACCTGAAGAACGTGGTAAAAGGAAACCAAGAATAGCAAAGATTCATGTTACTTCTAACTGAGCCTCTCCCGGAGATGTGATTGTGTTTATTACCTTGGTATGAGTTACAAGGCCCAAGCTACTGTAAATGAGGTTTAAAAATAGAGGGGGAACAGAGTAGGCCTGATTAAATTAGGCTGGGAAACAAGGTTCTTCACTGGCAGCTTCTTCCTTTTACTGATTCATTAGTGGCGCATTTGCAGAGCCGGCCTGTGGTTTTGTTTACACCGTGGTAATTAGCCGGAGGATGCAGACCTTCATGCTAAAGGTTATCATGATCGTGCCAAACTGGTAACGTTTTATATTTGAGAAACTTCCTCCTAACACTGGTGTTCACATATCGTGGTTAGGTCAGAGAGCAGCTGATATGCTGTAAGCGGCTGAAGACACGGGAGAATTCGACCCAGACGGACGGTACGCACAATGAATCACAATCTTTCCTGAGCGGCATGATGGTTTTGTCTTTATCAGGAAGAGTTGGCGAGCCTGGCTGCTCTTCTCTGCCCAGCTGCTGGCCATTAGGGGTGAGAATGCCTCTTTGTCAGGCATTCACACTGCTACTGAGGGCTGAGCTGATTAGATGTGTCCCTGTTATCTGGTACACGGATCAGGTGAAAGGGGATACTCCAAAGAGAGGATTGCTGCAGCGGTGCTTATAGCGAGGACTCGGCTGAAGGAGGATGATGGAGTACTTTTTTGTGGGACACTGTTGGAATACACAGTGTTTTGTGTGCTCTGAATAGGAAATATAAGACATTGCAGCATGTCCCTTTTGTTCGTTTGGCCAAGGGCAGGCAGGTGAATGGACGGAAGACCACAGACGAGAATGCTCTTCGTTTTGATAACCAAGGACTTCTTTACATTTGATTTCCAGGGTAGATCACATCAAGGTGGGGATGGGGAGCCATGGGAGGGAAATATAGAGGGAAGGAGAGGTCTGAATCTCTTCATCACTGAGAGATAATCAGTATGCAGAATAGTAGATGCTCATTTCTAGTAAGTCCACGTCCTCCTCTTAGTCTTTAAACTGACATCTATTTGAGCCTTTCCCCACTGAGCTGCTTTGTGTGGCATCAGCTCTGAGTAGCATAAACAACAGGAGCTGTAAAACTCTCAACATCGACAAATGATGTTTGCCGAAACAGTCTCTAATCAGTTGGCGATCAAAGAGGTTCTGGGTTAGTGGGGCCGAGTTCTGAAATTTTAGGAGATTTCACTTTGTTCTGCTCTAGTCGGGCTTAAGATGAAGGGACATAAAGCAATATTTGCATGCTTTGCTTTGCTGTCGGTCATACACTGTAGGCCACAAGTTACCAACAATGATTCCTTTTGATGATCTTCAAAAGAAGTCATTTCTGTAGCTCTGAGTCTCTGCAGGACATGCTACGCCATGATGGTACCACCATACATTTAAATTATAATCACACTTTTAAGATAATGCAAACAAGATGCTTCCTACATTAGTACCGTCAGTCTACAGCACTGATCTGCCAAAGTCACTTTCTTGCCATCATCTCCAATGAAATTGATCCACTGGTGTCAATTACATGGCCAAACATATGTGGATAGCCCTTCTAATCAGTGTGACGCATCCAAAATTAAGCCTATACACAAAGCAGATACAGCAGAAAGTGGCCCTTCCATCAAGTCAAATTTCTGTCCTGCTGGAGCTGCCTCGGCCAATTGTAAGTGCAGTAATTGTGATGGAGGAACTTCAGCTCAGCCGTGAAAGCAGTAGGACACACATGCTCAAAGAATGGGTCCACCGAGGGCTGGAGCCTCGTTTTGCATGGTTGCAATGTCCGAACTACCTCTTGGAACAAAGACATCACAAGAAGTGTTCATCGGGAACTTCATGACTTACGTTTCCATGGTCGAGCATCAAACCTCTTGAACATCTGGAGGTTTGTTGGACACCAGGAGAGCACTACCCACCCAAAAGTTTGGGGGAGAAGGAATAATGACAGCCATGATCCAAATTCTAGTGGAAAGTCTTGCCAAGAGTGAAGGGTGGTACAGAAAGAAATGTACGGGCACCCATAGCACTTTTCCACCAAAATAACTTATGGGCTTATGAGAACCTCTGTGCTTTTTAGTGAACCAGCCCGCATTTCCACTAGTTTTAGTTGAACCGAGGATACGTCACCAACAAAGCGGAATTATAAACAAAGATGGCGGAGCGCATCGACTACTTGTGAGCATTTGTGCTCTTGGTACAAATGTTTGTTTCACTTCACAAGTCAAATCTAGAGCTACTTCTATTAGAGAGTAGATCAAAAAACGCCGGTACATTCCCTCGTCCAGCTCCACTGCGCGATAGCTCCTTTTTAGAATCTCTGTAGTCCTTTTTTAGCTTCTTTAGCTTATTTATCACTTGCACGAACAAAACCTGCCCGAGCTAAATCCTCCACCAGCTCGCTGTAGAGTTTCTCCTTTCTAATACTCCCCTCAAGTTTCTCCTGAAACTCCGGAGAACACCAAATAGATAACAAAAACTGAGTTTCTTCAATGAGTTTCTACGCAACGAGTCGCCATCTTCTTGCATTGAGTGCGCAGGCGTGTTTGGTTTGCACTGAAAAATCAAGTATTTTTTGGTTCCCGCTGCGAACGAACGTTCCTGGTTCGGGGCACTATTTCTGTTGGTGGAAATTCGCTGAACGGTTCAAAATTAGGTTCGTGAACCAGAACGGTGCCGGTTCCATGTTGGTGGAAAAGTGCTAATAGTGTTGTTAGGAGAAATGTGGAGTGTTGGAATGAGACATGAAGGTCCACATATTTTAGTCACCTGAGGTTTGAACGGTTTCCATCATTTAAAATCTATTTAGTTGCAGGCACATTTATCAAACAATTGCATTTTGATCTTAATGTTCTACAGGTTTCAAAGAACATACAGGGAGTTTTTAACATATTGATGAACAGAGCTGTAGATCAGTGGCGGACTCGGGATGCTTGAAGGGCAGGGGCAAAAAAATTAAAAGGGCACATTTTTCCAAATGGATGGGCACTTCTCAATTAGAGGGGCATCAACATCTTGTACAATTTTAAGAGAACCATATACAGCACTGCATCAAATTTTCTCTAGTGAAAAGGGCTCACTTTGGGAGACTGTCTAGTAGGGGTGTAGTAGAGGACACTTAATGCACCCTTTTCTATTGGAAAGGCAACTCATTAGAGTGCACAGCATCATTTATCGCAAAAAAGAAGCCATTATATGTTTTTTTCCATGTGAAGGGCAGCTAATATGGCATTTTTAAATTTTGGCATTTTAGAGGGCACTTTGGTCGCCCCCCTGCACCCCCCCTTGAGTAGATGATTAAATGAATGAAGCTATACAGCATCAAAATTGAACTTACTCTAAATATGCATAGACAGAATCCACCATATTCAAATAAATTGTGCTAATTAAATAGCGATTCAACGTAATTTCATAACAGGAAATGACTGCTAATTGATAATGGCTGCTTATTATTTAATAATATCTGCTACTTTTTTAGCCAGTTGTTAAAAAAACTAAATTTTTTTAATAAACCATGCTGGTGTCAAGGTGATAACATTTATTACTGAATAATACTGTAATTCTGAATATGATTCCACTTTTGAACAATACTGTATCTCTAATTACAAGTCCCATTCTACCAGGCCATTTACTCTACAAGGGTCACTCAAGGACTAGGACACTGGATCACTAGCGTATTTAATCTCTTCCAATAAAGAAGCGTCTTCACAGAGAAACAGAAGCATGGAGCTACTCTTTCATTTTGTTTTGATGTGAACGCTCACGGCTAGGTGACTGCAGGGGCTCTCCTCATGGGATGCCGAAAACGTGATCTCTGGATGGAGGCTCAGAATGAATATGACGAACCCTCGCACGGCAAAAAGAATTACTGTTTGGCACCGAATGGCGCCTTGGTGCCAAGAGATCGCTTCATGAAAATAAGAAGCTGGGAGGCATACATTTATTCTGAAACCCGAGCATTGACTTTTCTTTACATAGCGAAGGTTCTGGAAAATGTAAACACACAGGATATATTTATGACTATTATTTCACAGAACACAGTAATGCAAGAATGTTCAGATACAGTCCCCCAATGCTAGTCTGCAGAGCCTTCCAAAAGCAATAGTGCACTCTAAAACAACATTTTCGTACTATATCCCACACTTTTGTGGAGAAGCATTGAAAATGATTGGGTTTCAGATATATGGGTCACCCCTCTCGTGTAGCTCCATCTTGCTGGTGTATGATAGAGACTGTAGGCCAGGGGTACCCAAACTTTCTGAATATCAGACTCTGGTGTAATGGAGCTGAACTCTCCAGGGTGGCAGAGCTCCAGGACCTGGATGGGCACCTCTGGTGCCCTCCATCTGGTCATGTAATTTGTGTTAACTCTCCTCTAGATCTTCATTGAAGGTCTGTTTCTGATGCCAGTGCTGTTCTTTGGTTTTGGGAAACGTAAGGTATGCTACATGGAAGTATTGGGACACCTGCTCATTCATGGTTTCTTTCAAAGTCATGAGAAGAAGGAAGAAGGAAGGGTTTCTCTCCAAAAAGTACTGGATGTAGCAGAGAACACAGATCCACAGCTCAATGCTGGGGGCTTTATACCCCTCTAGCCCACCTGCCATTAGACATTGTGCCAATAGGTTGATGTTTAGTCCTATTGGAGGTACTTCTCTACAGGGGCGTCCACAAACATTTGACACACAGCATATGTGTTTGTAATAAAGTGGCCAGTATGTGGATGTATAAGGTAGCTGAGGTTGATGTCTGAGAGGAATGAAATCTTACATTTCAAACGAAAAAGCATTTAATTCATCTCTTTAACCTTTCAACAGAGGCTTGTCTGAACGCTCAGAGGATGCAAGATATCCCATCAGGCCCGGCTTACCCAGCTTCAGCAACCAGTTAAAGAAAGCATGAATGTTTGGGCTGAAACACCAGAGACTGGAACATACAGTCCCAAGAGCCTCGCTTCTGCATCATCCTCCCCCAGGAAAACCGAGGTGTGTTCAAAAAATGGAAAAATAAGTTCCTCCAAGATGTCTAAGTTGAAGTTTTATTGCTTTTTTTTGCTGGATATTCCAATTTATTGCAGCGCTGCTTTGTTTGGCAATGCTGGTTCCTCTCCTTTATCAAGTCTGAAAGGCTGATACAAAATACAGAAAGTGATAAAAAATATGTATACAGTGTATACATCACTACCCACATTAAAAAAGATCATCAATCCCAGCATCCCAGCAGGCCAGGACAGAAAATCTCTTCATTATAATGTAAACCTCCTCTCCGGTTGCAGGATGCTGCTATTGATTTCAGGACAAAATAGCCACCGCTATGCTCCCGACAAGCTTATCGCTGGGTGTATTATCATCGCCTCGAAGAACAAGAGCAGAGAGACTAATAGCTCAGTAACAATCTTGTTTATTGAGATGGTAAACAAATAAATAACATTCCCGGATGCCATTTCCATCCGTTTTATTGCGCCGTTGTGGGTCTTGTGTCAGTGAGCGTCCATATGTTATGCTCTCTTTCAGAGCAAGCATAATGATGGCCTAATATTCATCACCAGAATGAGAACAAAGGCTCACGTGTGAATCCAGAGTCCTTAGTTTAGCAGTGATATTTAATACTATAATACTATCATATGTATAGTTCTACTATAATGTCCAGATGTTGGACTGGTATAAGATTAGGGATGGAAGAAAGTGCATGGATGGCGGTTCTCAAAGAGCAGTATTTGGTTTATAAAGAAGCTGTAGATACAATAATAGCTGGCCTGAATTCTGTGCACAGTTGGCCTATCATGTGTTCCATATGGCCTTATTCATTTAGACATGAAAAGCAAGAAATGATTATTTATTTAAAACCCAATTTACACTAATCACTGACATTCCCCTCTACCCATTATAGTAGCTATCAACATGGGAAGGTGAGGGCCAATACATACAATGCATTTGGACGTGCAACATCCTGGATGTGATCTAATAGACAGTCTGGACCAACATGGTGCATCATTTTTGACTGAAGGGAAGCTTCCTCTGTTGAGTTTTCTTCAAAATTAATAAACTATGCTTGGGATTTCATTGCCACATGCTTCTGAGGTTGGCCAAGTTACAGGGCTCAACTGCAAAGCCAAATTAACTGCTACTGCAATGCATTAATTCATATTCCTTCATCCATGTTCAATGTAAAGACAGTTATACTGTAGAGAAGAGCTATGACCTCTTTCACACCCAACGAGACCACAACAAATCATGCCCCCATCATAAGCTCAGACCACTGGTGATGTGTTGATATGACCAGAAGTCATGTTTTAGTAGCAACCAATAGCGTAGAATATTGGCATATTTGAAGCATCTTCAAGCAGTGGCCCAAAACGACAACATAACATTTAGAGCTGGTAACGTCCATTCCATTGAGACGTTTGATGTGCAAACGTTTGACACTTACAAAGCCTTGGATTGCTCACCAGAAAGATCAGAAGATGCTTTGACGACACTGAGTTTTAGTCCTCAGTGGTCTACATGCAGTAATGGGCTGTTAGTCATGGATGGCATTACGGAGAATCTCAAGACTATGAGCCTCAAAAACTGACCAGAGTTCAACAACAACAAGAAAATCAGAACAAGGCAGCCAATGATGAACACTAATGAACACAATCACATGACAGAAATATCCGTAGGACAACTATCCAAAATTCCTTTTCCACTATCTGTGGACCAACACTTGCTATGGAATCTTAATTTTTAAAGCTAATTAACATCCAAGTCCTTGATTGGTTAGATCAGAAGCATTAAAGTTGAATAAATGGCAAGCAGAACTGCAGGAAAGTAGATTTCCAAAAAGAAGACAGGTGACTACTGCTGTAGACCAACAGAAACAGTAGGGATAGGAACATGACCAGGCTCTGGCTACAGGGCTATAGCTCCAGGGTTTTTTCATTAGCCTTTGGCCTTGAAATATATAATTATACTGGGCCAACATTTGCCCTAAGCCCTGATGTCTACACTCAAAGGATGCCCCTCTTTAGGAAGCAGACCTGAGGATGCTACCAGATTGTCCAAGTCCACTGTTGACAATCCAACTGAGGACAATCACACATAACCAGCAATTTGAACAACTGATTACAGAAACAGAATGAATGGTTAGAATGAAAAACTCTAGCTTCAACAGGCCTTTATAGATTTGATTCCCATGGCATCGGACAATCTGGGAATATTCCAAAGATGCCAGCTCTATGGGCACTAACCCAATGTTGATGGAACCTCCTGAAGATCCTAATTTCCAACCCTCTCTCCGACAAGCTGCTTCCTTAAGTTCCTTTTGTTCAAGACCAAGAGCGTCAAATACTGGCTCTGATTATTTTAAACTGCACTGGACTCAGTGTGCACGAAAAGTAGCGTCGCACAATGCAAAACCCACAATCCTACATCTGCATCTACTTGAATTATATCTTAACAAAATTCCCACTGTAAAAATCCCAGAAGGAACCAGCGCTCGGGAAAGAGCGGCAGTGGCGCTGAATTCTAAACAGGCTTCTTAAGCTCCATCCAGCTTCAGGAACAGGAGAGCAGGTGGCCAAAACCAACGGCTGGTTTCGCTCTCAAGGACCCCCGAGATCAGACAAAATCATCTCCGTCTCATCTCCATCCAATATCACAAAGGAGAAGAACAGAAGGAGAGAGAGAGAGAGAGAGAGAGAGTGTTGTGGAGATATATACTATCACACATAGTCCACGCAAACCGCTGAGAAATGTGTCACATGCTGTCTAAGAGATTTGTTTGCCGATAACAAATGAAACCTAATGGAACTGAAGCGCAGAGATGTGGAGAGACGATCATTCCCTTACCCTTGATAAATTGGAATGAAATGCTTCATAACCTTGAAGGTCTACTGCACCCAAAAAGGCAGCAGCAATCCTCATGGGGGCATCTAGCGTTACGATTTGTGTCAGATCATTCTGTCTAGGTGCCACTAGTGTTCATCTGATTGGGGATCAGATTATGACATTCACATCACACTGAATACAACTACGCAGGCTGATAAGAGCTGACCTCAGGTCAGTGTTTTTATTCTAAGATGACAGGATAAAAATGTGCCATTATTGGGAAAGTATCATTTAGCTAAGCGCCCCTTTAATCCTAAAAAATATCAGAGTGATTTAAATATTAGTTTCACAGTAATAACATCTTAATTATTTTATTTTAAATATAAATTATTTAATTAATAATTACATTAAAAATACTAATAATAATTAAGTATTAATATTTAATAATGCTGCACAAACCTTAAAATTAATTTACCTGGACTGGCCAATTTTAAACTCCAGTCTTAGCAGGCCAATATCTGACATTTTTTTTTATATGTTGTCCACTTAATTCCACTTAAATTGTGCCTTATTCAGAATCAGACAACAGTGAACACAAACTGCTGAGCAGCTCAAGTCTTAAATACAACAAGAATGTAAAGTACTACACTCACAAAACTGCAACAAACAGTATCTTCAATTCCCAAAAGATTAAAAACTATAAATAAAGCGGCCCTGAGTGGCTCAGCAGGCTAAGACGCTGACACTATGACCAGGGTATTGTGAGTTTGAATCCCGGTAATGCTGTTCGCCATCGACAGCCGGGGCATGAGAGAGCAAAAATTGTCAGTGCTCGGTCTTGGCGAGTAGATGGCGCTCTGTCTCTATCACTTTCACACTACAATGTCTGCTGGCTTAGGAGTCTACTGATTGGTCCATCGGAGCTGGGAATCCTGCGCTTTCCTCTGAGCGCATTGGCTCCCCAGTGACGGTGTATCAGCGGTAGTTAGAAAAGAGCCGGTGGCTGCATCACACGCAATGGAAAAGGCTTGTGCTTGTCTTAACCCTGGGTGATGGGGCAGAGTCCCCTAGTGAATGGGACTGGTTATTTGTTACTACTACATTGGGTCGGAAAAAATGGGCAAATACTTGAAATAATATTACATATATAAAAACCTACTACTAAAAGAAAAAGATGATGTAACGCAGTAGTAAACATGCCACTGTTCCAATTTTGAATGTGTAGCCGGCTTCAATTTCTAAAACTGTTTATATTTAATAAATTTAAATAAGTTTGTCATTGAACGCGCTGAAAATCTTTTAAGTCTGTTAAATAAAAGTTAAAGAACTCTCAAGTAGTGCTGGGAAAGAAAGCAAACCTAATTTGTCCAGCCAGTAAAAATAAATTTGCCATTAAAATCTAATGGAATAAAATTAAGCTGTTCCTCCACTGAAGCACTTACCTGAATTCTGCTGTGAGGAGGTTGAAGCCGTTGTAGAGGTGCCCCTCAGATGCCACCTTGCGCAGGTACGAGAAGCTGTCCAAGCTATCAGTGAGGAAATTTGATACCAAAAACCCTGGAGACAAACAGAAACATGTTCTAAACTCTCTCATAAAACAATTAAAAGAAAAAGATTTTACTACAGGTTGCACTTAAACATTTGGTGTCACCCTCACTGAAGACATACTTTAGGCCTTGATCACTCCAGTTATAAAACAGCTCCACAAAGAGGAGCACTTTAGCCTTCAATTTCTACTAAAAAACAATCAGAATGGTGCACACGCAGTGTTGATTTTTCTAAACAAGGCACACCAACGTTACAGGAAAGGAGGGTATATTCCTGCAGCAGTGCTTCAATGTTCTGAGCTCATTTGTGAGAAAGGTCAGTGTATTACTAAAGACCTACATAACACTTCCCATAATAGAGAGCAACTCACACAGGCTATGAAATCAATACTACTACTTGATAAGCAGTTTTGCTATAGAAAGCCTCAGGTGCACTGAAATTCTGGCAATCAATAATAATAAAAATAATATATATACACATGTACTTACACTGTATACACTATTAAATAAATACACAACAGTGCAAAGACTCTGGAAACATAAACAATCTATAATATACACTCACTGACCACTTCATTAAGTACACTCATTGTCCAGTGTTTCAGAACAGGGTGAACAAAGTATACAGAGATGGTGTACGAAGTGCACCTGTATGGCGAGTGAAGCTAAAATGCACAGTGAGTGTAGATAAAAGCTGTGTGTACCTAATGAAGTGGCCATTGAGTGTATACATAAGCAGCAAAACAGCTATAGTAGCTGGTACTAGTTCCTCTTCCTCACTGAAGCATATTTTTCCTCACACACATCTGTTTGAGTACATGGAGACACCAGGCATCTTTACTGTTTGCACCCTATGAGCCCTGCGCTTGTCGGTTAATGTGGAGCGACCCATAACGCAGCCTCGAAGAAAACAAGTGTCTGGCAGACAGACGGCAGGCAGCCACTGAGTGTCCGTCACATCAGCACGCACACTGAGCACATCTGCAGGGAACAGCTGGGACGAGGAACAGATCCGTCCAGGCAGATCGAGAGGAGAAAATAATTACTCACAGCCCTAGAAAGAGACAGGTTCTCTAAGATAAGGGGTTATCCTTGGGTTGACCACAGTTCAAATAAGACCCGTTTTCTTAAAAGCCTACAGCACTGCAGCCCATAATCAAGTGTCTAAAGGAAGCACCATCCTCAGACTAAGCAGCAGAACCTCAGTGTACAGCAGAGCTCTCTGGACCTTTTCATCTACACAGAAGTTGAGCTTTAAGTGGACTTCTTAATGAGAATCTGCGGTATCTTGCCTCTTCCCTGGGCATCCGGGTTGATTCTGTTCTCCAGGTAATTGGTCAGTGCGGCAAGTTTGCCACGCTTGGTGATCCCAAGCCAGGATCCACCTTCTTTCCCCTCCTCCATATCCAAACCTGAGGAAACAGACTCGCATATGAACACATTCACACATTTTACTGAATGTAATGCAATATATATTATATATATATATATAAAATCTTATTTTGTAATAACGATGACACCTACATATATTTGTAAATAAAATTAGATATTTTAATAAACAATGTATGCAGTTTATTGTACATTTTATTGTATTAAAATAATGATAATCTGATTAATAATAATAATAATATCTGAATTAATTGCTAAAAATAAATATAAAAGTCTATTATGACTTTTATTATTAATTATTATTATTATTATTTATTATTTATTATTATTATTATTATCATCATCATCAAATCATAGTTCATTTTCTTCCTTGACTTTTCAGCACTGATCTAAACCACTACTGCCCCCAGAGACAAGAAAAATTGGCCAATCACACCACACCTCATAAGCTGTGAGCCAATCAGATCAGCCTGGGGGCTGGAGTCTAGCGCTGCGCAGCTTGTAGTCTATTAGCTAAACTGTTTAACGGCTGAGGTTGTAACAGGATTTCGACTTAAAACACGTTAAAAGTAAACGTTACACCTTTTTCAAAAGATATAACATGAGGAGTTAAACAGTAAGTAGTTACAGAGTGAAGAGAATGTGTTGTACATTGTGGTTAATATAGCAGAGAGAGTATTTACCTCAGAGGTAAATTTAAGGTTAGCAGACGAGCTAACGGCCATTTAACTCTGAGGTGAATATTAAAGGTTAGGTTAAGCTAACATTACTTTTAGAAACGGAATAAACTAGTCAAAGAAAAAGCGTTGTGTTTTTTTATTTTTACAGTTTGTCTCCAGCATTTAAAAACAGTAATAAAAACCTAATATTACCCAAAATAGCACATTTTACAGTATAAGTGTTTAAAACACTATTTTATAGGCTGTTGCTCAGCCTGTAGATGGAAATGAAGACTGGACAGCTCTGCATAAGACGACTAAGGTGAGGAGATTACGGAAGTTTAAACATCTGTTTATTATTATTATAATGTTATTTAACACAGGCAGTGAGAAGGAGATAAAGAAGCTGGAGTGACGGGATGAAGCAGAAGATTTGTTGGGAGGTTAGTGTACAGAAAAGTAGGTTGCTAAAGCTTTAAAACTTGTACTGAAATTGTAGAATATGTTATTCAATTAACTTATTCTAATTTTTGAGTCTAAATGAAAACTTCATTCTGAAAATAAGTACATTTTGCTGTCAGATTATCATAAAATATTGTCACCTACTATTAATACTATTAAACACTAATACAAACACCCAGATCTCACCAGCTACACAAACCATCCATCCATCTGGATTTGAGTAGGTTATGTAGGACCTGCACAGATAATTTTAAATTTAGGATACTTTTACTTGCAGATATAATTGTAATCATAAATCTAAAACTATCTTAACCTAGCCATTTTAAAATCTATTTTCTGTCTATGGTTACGCTAAAAGTTCATAATGACCAGACATTTTGGAGAGATTAGGTCCCAGACACCCCTGTAAGGGCTTGGTGCCCCTATCCATTAATGTCTACAATGCCACTAATATTTTAAGTCGTTAACCTTTCGAGATGAGAAATCTTGTGATGTATAAAATATTCACATTCAAAATATTAAGATGGCTCACAGTTGCTTATTCTCTAAAATGACTCTCCACACACTGATACACAATTCTCTGCTTTTATTCACGTCTACTCACTGCATCCCTATCAATATTCAACCCCACATTCGGCCTCAGCCAGATAAGAACCTACTTTTCGATGCACTTCATTTCTGACATTTTGCATAAAAGCAGCCATCAATTAAGACCCCCTGTTGGCTGCTGACCCCCAGATTACAGAGTGCCTCCAACAACGAGGCGCCCTGGAGGCCTCCAACAGCAAGAGGCAGTGACTGATTCCTGCACACGGCCTCGCGTTGTGGATCACACAAGCGATCATCAGTCAATAACAGATCGTTTACTGCTGAGGTCCAGCTGGGGGAACCCTGGGAACGGGCGATTGAGGTAAACGTTTGTGCGCCAATTCAGTTTTTGCTGCCTCTTCACGTTCCTGTAGATGTCGCATTTATCTTGTTTGTCAAAGCAGCTTAGAAAGACTGTTTCTAGTGGAAGCCGGGCCACTTTTGTTCATTCTCAGCAGCAGCCATTTATTTACGTCATTAGTTTTCTCAGGTTTGCAGCTTTTTATTGATATATATCAGATCCACTTCTACAGTTTCTTATTTTTCTGCAGCATTCGCCAATTAGCTCAACTTCTTAGTGTGTAGGGTTGCCACTGTCAATGTTTGCTGCATTTAAATATCAGACATTTATTTGAATGAATTATTGAAAATAATAGCTTTACCCCTTTCACTTTAGCTACTCGGGTGCTGTCAGACAGGCCACCATGGTTGACTAAATGAAAAAAAAACCTCTACACAGATTGTCCTGTGCATACTGCAAAGGTCAGGACTGATCCACATGTCCTCAATAACCGCTTGCATTTCACAGGCAGAGCCGTGTTGAAAGACAATAAAAAATAATGCTTCATAACTAGGGGCAATGATGACACAATGGTTACATCATTCTCTCTTATACGTACATTGAGCTTCTCCACTTTTTCTGTGAACCTGGTTTGGTTTTATTCACTATTAGATTGTTATTCTTAACACTGTGATGATTTAGTGCTCGTAGGAAAGGATGTGTGAAAATACAGGTTCAATATTGATTCAATAAGGGGTGCACCATGTAAGGGATAATGGCCTAGGTGTCCCTTTATACAAAATTAATAGACGAGCCGTAGGCAAAGGATGTGACATCTAAAGGTCTCTGTATACTACTCTTCGGGTTTTGTTGTGTCCATTTTGTTGTTTGTTAAAGTTTGCTGTATACTGAATTAATAGACATCTACCAACCAATCAGAAAAGAGTATTTCTTGTCTATGGGGTGTATTTAATTTTTTTATTTGGGGGCCCATTATTTATTTATTTATTATTATTATTATTTATTTTAACCAAATTTTTGTAATAGTAGCCAACTTTCCCAAAGTTGTAATGTCCCTGACTCTAGGAGGCTGAAGACTAGCACAGGCCTCCTCTGATGCATGTGAAGTAAGGTTCCACCACTTTTTCAACTGCTGCTGATACATCATTAGTGGGTAGTCAATGCGCTCTGAGGAAAGTACTGGATCCTCAGCCCTGATGGATCAGCTGGCAGAGGCCTGAGCCAAGGAACATTGCATGATAGTAGTGATGGGGAGAGAACATCACCTACCCATCCAAAGAGAGCAAGGCTAGTTTTGCTCTCTTGAGACCTGGCTTTCAATGGCAAGCCGCATGACTGGGATTTGAACTTGCGATCCTCTGATCATGGTGTCAGCGCCTTAGACTGCTGGGCCACTCAGGGCTGGCGGCCAATATTATTAAGCGATGGGTGCAACTTAAGGTGTGTGTGAGCAGAAAAAAACCCCAAATATTACAAACCTTGGATTTTGTTTCAGGCCTCACAGCTTGCAACATGGTACAAGCTGCTGATGTATTTTCTTCCATTGCTTCTACATTAGCTTAGTACCTCCAGTGTAAGTATAAAGAAACTTTAGCACATGTCTTCATTGCTCAGTTACATTTATGAGAAAGACATAAAACTGATAAAAGCAATACAGAAAGACAACACAGCCGGAAAACAGATTTACTTTGAGAAATGAACTCTGCATACAGCACCCTTAAAGGCAAAGCAAAAAGATGATGATGCCTGCTAAAAGCATGAAGAGCTCATTTTGGACTTGAGATGGACTCATTATGACCAGAGAAATCATAACATTATAGTGCTTTCTTCATAAATACTGATAATGTCTATAGTGGGAATTCAACAGATGTTCAAAATTGTCTGCATAATTAAATGGTAAAGATGAAAACAAAGTAATTCAGAGTGGGTTGATGTGAAATGCGCCATTCTAAAGAACAGCGGTGATACGAACTAGACGTCTGAAGCCTTTAATGCCTCTAATAGCTCCTCACAGAAAGGTATTATATGAAAAAATACAAATTACGCTGTTTGATGTCTGAGATGTGGTGTTATAATAATTTTACAATAATGTTTTGGCTTAAAACATGTTTTTAAAAGATAGACAATTTTCTTTATGTTTCACTATTTTACCATCATCAACATTAAATATGAAAACTTAGTAAACATGTAAGGGTTAACTGGGCATTTTGGATAGCAATCAAAATGCTTTAGATCGTGTACTTGTTTCCTAATCATCACAATTGTTAAGAGATTCATTCTATGTAATGCACCATTTCACATCAAACTACTATGACTGTGTGAATGCTTGTTTCTGAAATATTTGTTTGTATCCGCACACAGATATGAATGGATACTTCTAAAGTTCTTAGCTATAACAGTGGATCATACAGTGTTCTTGTAAACAAGCAAGCTACAAACACCCTTGTTATCTACATCATCCACGTAGACCCTGTTTGGAAGTAAAGACGCAAAGCAACACTATTAAAAAAGATTGTTCTTCAAGGGTTCTTTGGTAAAGAAAATTGTATATAGAACCATGAACAGTCCAAGAACCAAAGCCTTATTTTCTCAGTGAAAGCGTTCTTTAGATTGATGAGGAAAGTGTTGTAGATTATATGGAACCATTTTCAAAAGGGGTCTATAGAACCATCTACAGCACATTCCTCATCAATCTGAAGATCCCTTTTATCATGTAAAGAACCCTTTCTTTGAGTGTTCATGGTTCTATACAGAACCATTTTCTTTACTAAAGAACCCTTGAACAGTCACTTTTAAGAGCGTACCATATACCAAACATATCTTGGCTCATTGACTACAACTAGTGGGGTGGGGGTGGTGGTGGTAGCAGTGCTGGTGGCATAGGGGTGGTGGAGGTAGTGCTGGTGGCACAGTGGTGGTGGTGCTGGTGGATGTAAAGGAAGTAAATCTAAACTATTCTTTTTAAAAGACTGCAGACTACTCTGCCTCCTTATATACCAAACATCTACCACAGACAGCTGCGTCTTTCTCCAGAAGCTCGAGCTGTTTATTGATGAGCTTTCGCAGCAAAAAGCCTGAGCCTTAATTGAGAAGAGAAAACATGAACTAATGCAGATAATGGAGGCCATCAGCTTGTTCCAAATGAAGTCTGTTGACATGGAAACCAATGATCCCTTGATGGTAATGGCGGGTAAACACGTACCTGAAGGAGCGAACGGAAGAACAGTGTCTTTGTTTTTCAAATCCACCGTTACATAAAGTCACTCACGCTTATATAGCCTAGTGTTAGAGCCTTTTTAATCATCACTCCTCATTTCAACTGTTTTTGGGCTGTTTAGCAGCGATGCTAAAAATGTTTTGGATTTTACACACGAGCTGAGTGCATTGCTTCTGTAAGGAAGTCAGAAGTTTGGATAACATCTTATTTTTACATGAATAGTGACTAATTCTACACTATTAAACAATGTGGAATCTTCTGTTCTTAGTTCTTCACACACTTTGATCAGAAGAGATCCAGAAAAACTTTCCCAACAGATATATTGCAACCCAAAGCCATGTATATCTGTGTCTGCTTCTTATTTTTTTGTTTTTATACATTATTAATCCTATAGTAACCATGTCATGCAAATGTTAAATATGTAAAATAGATATTTCACACAGCTGCTCTATTTTAGCACTGAATGGTTTAAAAAAAACGTCTGGATGGAAGCTGTCTTTGGAGTTAAAAGCTTTTAGAGAACATGTTGTAGTAGATTTTGGAGAAAGGCAGGTCTTACCACTGAGGATTTCCTTACTGCTGCCCCAAAAGTCTGCAGCCTTGGACGGCCTGTTGTAGAGCTCATCTCTGTTGGCAGCCAAAATGAGCCTGCAGAGAGATGGAAGGATAAAGAGAGCTGGAAAAACACCAGCTTCAGTACCACCCAGCATAGTTTAAAGAGGAATCCATGCTTTCAGTAACAGAAAAAAATACTCGGATTCCTATAATTCATTCAACAGGAAACTGGAAATATATGAAATGTGTCCAGAATGCTGAACAGAGCAGAATCACAATTTAATACAATTAACATCCTGAATGAAGCTTCTAATAAATACAATTAATATCTCAAGTGATGCTTAATTCATGAATACAATTAATCTAATTAATACCATTAATTTCATGAATGAAGTGTATAATAAATGCAATCAATTTCCTAAATGAAGATTCCACTACATTAATTAATATCCAAAATTAAGTTTATAATACAATTAACATCGTGAATAAAGCTTTACATAAAATTAAAATCCAGAATGGAATTTCTAATACAATTAACGTCCAGAATGAAGTTTGTAATTAATACAAATAATATCCTTAATGAGGTTTTTAATATAAAGTTAATATCCAGAAGAATATCCATGATAGTCGAGCAAAATTTATATTTTATCATTTTTAATTTAAAAAATCTATAAAATTACATCCTGTATGAACTGAAAATATATTTTCATACTCAGAATTAAGCTTTAATATAGTTCATATCCACATAAATTTCTTTATATGCATTATTGTCAGTTGTTTTGTGCTTTAAATAAACTTCAAATGAACTGAATTCAGTACACGTGCACCGTCCACTTTATCAGAAACTCCTACATTAAACTTTAACCGTCTTTACAGACAGTAGAGCATTTGGTGCTTCACAGTTTATCGGCTCGATTAGATCTAAAGTTCTAATTAATCTCTTTGAGATGGAATACAAGTGTCAGAGACTGGACCACACAAAACAAAAACATCCTGTGTCTGAGGAGCTGCTGTTTGTAAGTGGAGAGGTCTGATTGGGATGCAGAAGGTTCACTGTGAAACAGAACATGTTAATTGCAGTCTAGCACGCTGAACTAATTACGCAGACTGTGGTTCTGATTAATTAATTCTGATTAACTGCACAACTTCACTGCGATTCAGTATCAGAAGACATAATGTGCTTTTGGCTGATTCAGTAATGACGTATATTAGTGTTCATGTGCTGTTTGTGGCAGTTTGTTTTTGTTTCAAAAGTTATTTTTGTAGCTGTTTGTCCACAAATGCTGCTGCTCCAGATACACAATCTTCT
>BRDA01010449.1:43063-54146 GCA_036984385.1 Crenuchus spilurus
TTCATGTGCTGTTTGTGGCAGTTTGTTTTTGTTTCAAAAGTTATTTTTGTAGCTGTTTGTCCACAAATGCTGCTGCTCCAGATACACAATCTTCTATGATAAGCATCACATGACATTATTTTAAATTAATTACATGATGCTATAGTAAAAACAATATCCGTAGTATAGATATTTATGTTTGAATTACATTTTAAACTGCCATAAGTAGATAATTACAGCATATTATCCATGAATAATTCTAAAAGTCAACTAGTATTTAATTCTGCATTGTATACATTGTTATTGTGCATAAATTATTTCAAATTTCTGTAACATTCATACAGGCCTGACTGATATATTGTTTGGGTGATATAATCTTGATGATCCATGATGTTAGTGGTACCAAAGGACCATAGGAGAACCCACTGGCTTCTCTTTACATGTACATAATGATGAACTGGTAAATCTGAATACAAAACACAGCCAAGATTAAACAAACATACATGTCATGTTACGTCACAGACAAGTCACTTCTAGGCTAACACCTGATAATCCAGTCCATGTCTTGATGTCATCCATCCAGGTTATTCTTGGTCTTCCATGTCTTCTGAGTCCCTCCACAAGTCCAGTCATAACAGTTTCTTCAATGCTCACATGTGCTGCGTCATTACATGGCCGAAGTAACACAACTTGCGGGATTTAATGTGCATCAGTAACTCCTTTTGAGTTCTAGCATCTCATAGACTTGCTCAGTGGTCATCATCTTCATCCATGAGATCTTCAGCAACTTCCTGATGCACTTGTTCTCAAAAGTCTGAATATGTCTTTCTTCCTCTTTCTTCAGTGTCCAGGCTTGACATCCATATGTAGCTACTGGCCATACCAAGGATTTTATCGGTCTTAGTTTGGTGTTGGTGCTAATTGTTGGTGCTTTTCCACATTTTTGTCAATTTGACCATCACCACCATGTCCATGGCCATTCTTGACTTCACTTCTTAAGAAGATAACGGCAAATAATTCTGGGTAGTGCCAACCCCAGTGCTAGAATACTTAACGGTGCAAGTTTATTGAGCTTAGACAGTCAGTACATAACTGTATCACAAGCTAATGGAGTACAAAACAAAAAATATATAGAGCTAATTTTTAAAATATCAAAATATTTTACAATAAATCAACTGATAATATTGAGGATTATTATTTTTTAGCCCCTTAAAATGGTTAAAGGGCACAACATGCCCATATTTAGGCTACTGTGTAGTATGTATGAACTTACATTTCTGTTACATTCAACACAGTATGACATCTAAAAAAATTAAGGCATGTAAGGGGAACTGTGTAAATCAGATTTTTGTCCAAACAGGTCTTTTAAGTATTCTCAGCACTCATTAGTTCTGAACTAAATTAACAAGAAATTGTCCAGTCTGAACCGCAATGGCCTCTACAAAAGACATACCCTTATTCTGAGCATTCAAGGGCCTAGCGCAATTAAGCTAACTAGAGAGGAATTATCTTTCCTACTTCCTCAAGAGCAAATAAACTTATGTGAACTAATCAGGGCCAACTGCAATGCACAGTGGGGTAATGGTACAGAACTGTTTCTGTTCATGTGAGCTGAAGACCCTGTTCGTAAACAGAAAGCAAACCTAATGAATCAACAGTGGAGAAGTTCTAGTGGATTGTGCACTGGAGGGAGCTCATTCAAGCCGATGATTAGCTTGAGCTTTTATTGCTAAATCCATGATTAAGATATTATGAGCACTGCATTTTTTAGGTTGCTGGAATGGGAAAAAAAATTTAATGAATGAACGAACATGTATCAAGATGCAAGTGTGGTACTATTTCATTAATTTAATTCTTATAGTGTATACACAGCTGTGAACTGTTATGCTTACCCTATTCCCCATACTCGGAGCAAGTGGCCAACTTATATAAAGCAATGGCAATTCTCTTTTCAGTTACTGTGGTCATGCCATCTGTATTTTGAAAAAGTTTGGTCGTGTTTTCTACAGAGTTTTAATGCGCGTCTGGATCCTGTTCTATTTACACTGCAAAATTGACTTGGTCATCCGGGTTCCTCCTCATTCAACAGATCCAACCCTTTCTAACTAAGGATGCCTCCCAGGTGCTTGTCCAGTCTCTTGTCATCTCAAGACTTCACTACTGCAATTTGCTCCTGGCTGGTCTTCCTATGAGAGCCATCAGGCCCCTGCAGCTGATCCAAAATGCAGCTGCTCGGCTGGTCTTCAATCAGCCCAAGTTCTCTCACGTCACGCCACTGCTGTGTTCATTTCACTGGCTTCCTGTAGCTGCTTGCATCAGATGAAACCCCTGATGCTCACCTACGAAGCAAGAAATGGACCAGCCCCTCCCTACCTAATGAACCCTTTGAACCCTTCTATTACAGCTCGGCTTGACCCGTCAACCTTCAAGACATGTGGTACTATTAGTATCAAGACTCTTCTATGTCCTAGCACCCAGGTGGTGGAAGGAGTCCTTTGCAGTCTTCAAACTAAGACTGAAAATGAATCTCTTTATTGAAAACTTAAGCGACAAAGTATATTTCTAGGTATTGGTAATGGTTTTGTTCAAAAAGTACTACGTCTAAATCTCTTCGTCTTTGCTTGTTTTGATGCTTCACTTTTGGGAATGGTAACAATGTCATCTAAAGTTCTCATAACTGCAGTGGATGGAAACAATTTAATTTACATTTTTTCTGTCAGTTTCATAAATGTGCATAATATTTGCTAAATGTTTGGATGGAAACCTGGCCTGTGAATACACAATTATTTAGAAACAGCAGGGAGGCTGTCTGGCTAAGAGGCAAATTATATGATATGCTCCTTGGAGCATCATTTAATACAGTGGAGGCCCATGACTGACTCGGTATTGCCCCAAATCTGATCAAATTACAAGCAGTGGGATCACTACTGTGATTGATAAAGCTCATTATAATTTAATAAATCTTATTATGATCCAACATTGTTGAAACATCTCATGACAGGGTCTGAATGTTGGTTTTCATTATTAATGCATCCCCAGTTACCAGAGTGGACGAGACAATGACCATCGGGCAATTTTCAGATGTTTTTGACTTTGTGCTTTGCGATTGCTCAAGCACATTCCACTGATTAACTAATCACTAATACTGCTAGCATTAACTGGATTGCTACATCGCACTGAAACCTACAGCTTAAGTATCCAGCAGCCAGTTATTTGACTGAAATCAAATTCCCCAGAATAAAGAGAATTCACTTGATGTGACAACAATAACAAACCAACTTCCGGGTAAATAACATCCCCTGACAGCTTTGGTATTGAGGAAAACATTCAAGGAATTTTTTCTAAACTATGATTGACATTAAAATGGAATTAATTACAGTACTTGTGTTATGTTTGGAGAAGACGTGTTGCAAATTATATGCGTATAAACATTATAATTAGTGTGTAGATTACTGTGAAAGACATGAGGTTTGTACACAGACCAGTGAGATGAAGCAATACCACAGATGCCTTTGGGTTCCATGGGAAAAAGATGTTCATGTGTGGCAACATAGAGAACACTTTTTGGGCATTCTGTGATCTGAATTTCCTAGTATTTAATGCTCTACACCACAGCTCCCCAACACCTGGGTCATGGACTGAGCATTTGCTGCATGTCATTAGTCAGAAGTGCTCCGAATAGCAAAGATGCAGAAAGGAAAGTTGGATTCTGTTGATGAGTCTGAATTGGCAAGTTCATTGCTAGGTTAGGGGAGTACACCAAAAGCACTGCTTAGTGGTAGTATAGAAAAGGCTCAAACCTTTAAATTAAGCTATTTTTTAAAGTAAATTATTACAAAATATAAATGTCACTGCTAAAATATGGCTTTACTCCTGTGACTCACATGCTTCGTTTATGTCTTCTGCTGGACGTTATGTGTAAATACAATATTTATCGACGGAAGAGCTGTAAAGGTCATGCAAATAAAATATGTTTACAAGTTTCATGCAGAAAGGAACTACTGCAGCATGCGGTGCAAGACCTCCCGACTGAACAAAAGTTTCTTTCCACAAGCCATCAGACTGCTCAACAATTCCTGATGAGTAGACTCATCAGATCTGTTAAACTCTTAAAGACACCAAATACAAAGTACTTATGTACCACACTCATCAGAACTATACACAGTACAAAAAATAAAAAATAAAAAATCACTGTTATCAACATCCATTTAATGCTGCTAAGTTTGTGCAATAGACTCATTGTTCCCTAAATCAATAAGCACTCAACACTTTACAAATTTTTATTTATTAATGTTATGTTTACATTTTTTATAGTGTGCAATATACATATATTTTCCCTGTAAGTGCAATTGTTTTGTAATAGACCTATTATTTATAATACAGCTCACTATTTGTCACATACAGTATTCTATATTCTCATTTGCACTGTCATGTCTGTTATTTATATGTCATGTTGGTTGTATGTCTTGTGTTTTTGCCATGTTGTTTATCTGCACATTGGAGTTTGGAGAAACGCAATCTCGTTCAGCTATGCACTCATGTTGTAAAGTCTGAATGACAATAAAGTTCACTATCTATCTATCTATCTATCTATCTTCATAATAAAAAACAGCATCCCCAGTGCCTTTTGTTTACAAACATAAGAATATGGTCTATACAGTTTTATAATTGCTTCACAAAATCTGTCAACAGCCAAAAAACTACTACTAGCCATTGTTTTCAAGCAGTTTGTGTATTTATAAGTATAGAGCTTTTCAGACGTTTTCATCATCTTGAAAATCACAGATAACCTAAGCACGTATGAACACAGGAAGTTGGCCTTAGCTGTGTTTGTATTACTTATTCCTTGCATATATGATTTCACAACTCTGTGTGCTGTCAGATTTAATGTTTTGCTGTGGGGAAAAAAGGATGTCTAAAGAACTTTCAGTAAGGTGATGCAGAGTGACGTTGGTCTTGAACGGCTGTGTATTTACTCAGTTCCACATACTTAAAAGAGCAAATTCTGATGTGACTTCTTCTCTGGACTTCTTCAGGGTTTAATGATCACTGGATGAAGAGAATAAAAGCAGTGTTTGGGCTACCTTTCCTCAAGATGGATGAGGAGAGATTCATGGAGTTTTTGGAAAATATCCTCATTTATTTGACTGCTCCCAAGGAGAAAAACAGAAACGTATGAATGTGTGGGAGGAAATGGATCAATTGATTGCAGCCTGTTAAAGGTTAAACAAAAATGCACAGCTCTACAGAACAGGTGATTTAATATTAAGTCAGCTAAAGTGTTAAGTTATATCAATTCAAATAAAGTGGTAGTCAGTTATGAATGCAGATAGATTTCCACTGTACCAAACTGTGAGCCTTTTAGCAGACGATGTTCGATTCCAATGTTTTGTCACTGGCGCAGGACTATGACAGTCTACATGCCAGAATAAGAACTGAGCCCAGTTTAAGCCCAGTTTCTGTGCAGACAGATGATGGATGTACCACAGATTTCTGCTGCATTTGTTTTTGGACCTTACGTTTTACTGAAGAATGTGTATGTGTTTATATGAGGATTGTTTTAGGCTTCTCTACTCACCTCTTCTCCAGTAATGCAAAAAAACCCTGCATCTTCACCTTCCCTGACCTACCGAATCTCTCCCTCAGGAGCTTAGAGCTCAGAGCTGTGGGAAAGGTCAAGTTGGGCAGATTTCTGACAGTGTCTCCTTATAGCACAGCTCAAATGCTCTGAGTGCTACTTTGTCTCGCCGAATTACAAGCATCGTATACATTCATTAATATTCAGCGTGCAGCGTTCTCAGTTCCTCTGTAATTAGACCCTCTGTAAATGAGGTGTCGGATTAATGAAGCAACCTGGGCCCATACTATCAAAGTGAAGTGATTTTTTTGGAAAATAAAGGCATAAGTAACTGCGGTTCAAAGACTTCACTCAATCAGCAGCTTCCAGTGTCATTAACGTTGCTGTTCTTGTCTCAGGTGGCTCTTTTACAAGTGTTCAAACATTAAAATGACCTTGCCAAACTGTTGCCTTGTTAAAAAAAAAGACTTTAAAAACAAAAAATCTGACCTGTAGGCATTTTTGGACGCAGGCCGGGGGTCGAACTTGAAGAAGATGATGCACATGAGGAGGTCACAGGTGACCAGAACGTTCTCTTACAGTAGCAGTTGAGGTCAAAGGTGAAGATGTGCTAGGTGCTAAAGACGGGAGACAAAGACCAGGGATGAAGAAACAGTCTTAAATGTTCTACACAACTACGGAACATGCCTGTGATTTAAGACAATAGCAAAACCATTTGGGTGCCTTGAAGCACTTTTGGGATTATATAAAGGCATCCTTTATGATACTTTAGAGTAAAAATATCAACAAAGTATTTTGAAAGTCACAAAAACTCCACATGACCAAAACATGAACAATACCTGAAGTTTAGCACATACTGTATTTGTAATGTATCAATTGATATGAGAATATTGTGGATACAACAGAATAGGCGATATTAGTTCATAAACAACCTGAATAAATACTATTTCCTATGAGATATTATAGCACTAATGTCACCTCAAAGCAAATATCCACCATATTCCTACGTCCTTTGATACCTTGTGTGAAATATGTACTAAATGTCTGGTGTAAAATGTAAACAGCTGTAATAAAGCCTATAAAGTAACCTATAAATGAAACTCTCCTATCTCACATCTATTATAGAAGACTGAGCATCTGGATCTGCAGCATTTGAGGATGCTCTTTAAAGTCATTTGTAGACTCTGATAAAGACTTTAAACAATTATTCTGAAAGAAGTAATGTAAAATGTACAATTTAATGGGTGTCCCCGAATTTTTGAGTGGTAGTGTATATATTATGTATTTTATTTTACATCATTTTGCATTTTTATTTTGTTTTCCAGTTTAATTATACTTAACTCTCAAGGAAATCCACTTTTAAGATCAGCAAATTAAATTTCCATTGTAAATCAAATAATTAAAAATAATAATTGTGATCTAAATATTGACCAAATTAATTGTGGTCATGCTTTGTGCTGTGACTGAGCACTACTGGTGTTTTTAGGCTTGGCTGTTAAATCATGACCTGTCTGAACATGGGCATTACATGTGACACATCTGATCAGGAAGCTTTAATAAATAATGTTGAAGGTTCTGCAGTTTTACAGCACTGCCATTTGATTCACGTTGACTTAGCACTTTACCCTTTAACAGAGTTGCCAGGTTCACTGTTTTCACACAAAATTGGGCTTGTTCAGTCATTATAAGACAAGTCTGTTCATCTTTGTAATGTTGCTGAGTAGTTACTTCCAGTGATACACTCTTTAAAAAGATGTTCTTTAGTAAATAAAAAGGTTCTATATAGAACCATGATCACTCAAAGAACCCAATGGGTTCCTTCCATGATGAAAGTGTTCTTCAGATTGATGAGGAATGTGTTGTAGATGGCTCTATATAGAAACCTTTTGAAAATGGTTCTATAGCACCAAAAAGGGGTTCCTCTATAATTACAAGCATGACATTGTAGCAGAACTCTGGTGGAAGCTATGTAGAAAAAGTTTCAGAAAGGTTCTATGTAGAACCATGTGCAATATCTTCCTCATCAATCTGAAGAACCCTTTCACCATGGAAATAACCCATTGGGTTCTTCGAGTGTTCATAGTTCTACATAGAACCATTTTCTGTACTAAAGTACCCTTGAAGAAACATCTCTTTTAAGAGTGCACCTTTAGATGCTTTGAGGTGGGTGTTTTTGATGGACCTGGCAACCCTCGTTTCATCACGTCATGAATCAAAAGAAAAAAGGAGGACTTAGGTCTGCAAACACGTACATGATGGTGTTTATTCAATGGGGATCTGTTGTGAGAAGTGAGTAATAATAAAAACAAACACCAGTGATTAGCCAACTGAGCTGGCTGGTGAAGTTTATTTCACCAAAAACAAGTCTGCTGAAAGATATTAGAGAAACTGCCAGCTGTCCACGTGAAAATAAGCTTTTCAAATTATACAAATAACAATATCCCCTCCACACAGCCTGACACTGACAGCTAGCCTAGCAGCAGAGCTAGCCTGACAGCTAGCTTAGCTAAGAGCTCACTCTGCTCTGTCTTAAAGGCGACATTAAAGCTACTAAACACTAAAACACCTCCTTCAGGTCAGTTACTCACAGATCCATGTGCAGTTAAAGCTCACTTCATCGTGACAGGCTGAGCTGAAGCGCTAAACGGAACCGAGTCGTCACTTATTTTCGTTTTTGAGGTCGAGTCAGGAAACGCTGCGCTTTGATTGGCTGAAGCAAGTCCGTGCAATTCACCAATCAGAGCCCGCTTTCGTTTTTTCTATCAGCTGCCGGCACGAAGCATACGCCGAGATTAAATTAGTCCATGTTTTATTTATTTTTTTAACTTTTTGCTAACTGTTAAATAGTTATTTGTCATAAATAGTCATTAAAAAGTAGTCACTTATGCTCCCGAATTTAGAGCGGACGGATTGACAGCTCCTCCGCCAATCAGATGTAGAGTTGGTGCTGTCGGCGTGATTAAAGCCGCGGATTGACCAATAGGAAATCAGAACCGTGTTCCTAGAAGGCGTCCGAGTAGTAGTGGGCGGGGCTTGGGGGCACGTACGGGGCTGAGATTCTTGTTGTTGTAGTATCTGTGCAGAGACACAGAGAGGGCGGCTGCTCATTATAACCTCACGTGTGGAAATAAGACGAGCTCCTGAAGGAAACTGGACCGTCCTGGTGCTGGAGGCTTTATTATGATTCTGACTGAAGTGGACTGAGCGCTTGTGTTGCTGAAGGTGAGCACTGAGAGGATGAATGTGGAGGTGATGTTTGTATCAGAATCACAATAAAAACCCCTGTAAATGTGACACCTGTGAGTTAAATGACGTGTCAGGCCGCAGTGAGCCGTCATTAACACAGAGGACGTGATGTGGATCTGTTTGGTTTTATTTTGATCATTTTTATTGAGTGAGTTGTGGCCGTTGCCAGGGGCAGCGCGAGAGCGGACGTCTGACTGACGTTCACCAAGCTGAAGTTAGCTTCGATTTGACTCGGCTCGATTAAATTCGAATCGGTTCGGTCTAATTAAGCTCAGTTCAGTTCATGTCAGTTCACCTCATTTCGCTTCAATGATAAATTCAGTTCAGCTCAGTTTAGTGGAGCTGAATTCAGTTCAATTCAGTTAGTCAGTTCACTGCAATTCAGTTCATCTCAGTTCAGTTCAGCGAAATTAAATACAGTTCAATTCAGTTCAGCCCAAATCAGCTCAATTCAGAAGCTCAGTTTAATTCAGCTCAAGTCATTTCAGTTATTCCATTCCATCCATCCATCCATTATCTGCTTAATTCTGATCAGGGACACGGTTAGTCCCTGACTCAATTTAGTTCAGTTCAGGTCAGTTAATCTAAATGCAAAACGATTCAAGTCAATTAATTTCAGTTCTCCTTAATTCAGTTCAGTTCAGGTTGATTTTATTGGCATGATTGTCTCAATAACAATGTTGCCAAAGCACAAAAGCATGACTGTCCTGTTCCACCTTAAATAGTGCAGCAGTTACAATGAGCTGCTTGACATTAATGCTTTAACTGTTGCACCATTTAAGGTGGAACATGGAGTTCTAATAAGATGTTAACTTCAGCTTGGCCTTATGGTCCAGTTTAAAGACAATATGACTGTGTGTAGCCATCACACAACTGCTTTACAGCTGCACAAGTGCATCTGTATGTATCACCAGTACCTGAATAAATGCTTTTAAGGGAACTAATATTATATATAACACTGGAGTTCACAATCACACTGTGGTTCACCCAGAAATCATTTAGTAATATGTCCACTTAACCCCAGATGTACATATTGTGTCATTTACACCACTGGCTTGTCTGTAGATGTCTCATTTTGGGGGAGGGGGTTATTTTGAAGGAAATAACTGGGCTATGTTGGTGATCTATTTTTAACACGAAGATCCACCAAAAACCTTCACAAATCACGAACCAAAAAATCTGAAAGCTTTTGAGGAGTCATGTAATAATCTGTTTGGTATGTATACTTTATCTGGTAGAGCTTTATGTGGAGGAAAGACACTTCTAGTGTCTGCCCAATCGGAGACATTATTAGATAGCAGTTCTCTATGATAAACCCATCAGAAACACTCTCATCTTGTAGTCATTTTAGTGCCGTCTGGATGCAGGAGTTTTAACATTGAGGAGACTGTAAAAATGTATAATTAAAAAATTTTTTCATTGAACCTTTCAATTCATTTTAGCTACGTACGTCACATTGTACAGTAAAGGTTATCAGAAGATTAGATTCTTATTGGCTAATAAATAAATGGAGACTTTCTTTCACCTGAATACAAGTACAAGAATGTCATTAGAGTAATATTTATAAGCTGTTTTACCATTGACTGATCATTAATTGGCATTACATAACCATTTAATAATACTTAATGCAGTCTTAAGTCCTGTTAATAGATGGACCCTTGCTGTAAAGTGTGCTTAAAGGGATTAAATGGTGATTCGCAGGCTCAAACCACGTTTTTCACTTCCTTTTAAGTAAGATCTGCAGAAGATTGTGTCTTGTGGTAGATTAAAGGAGTTTGCAGACGTCCCCGACACTGTTTGTTTAATACGGTTTTCTGCAGAATGAGAAAGTGAGCAGCTGGAGAGTGAATGCAATATGAATGAATGAAGATGTCTCATTTTTTTTTGGGGGGGGGGGTTATTTTGAAGGAAACAACTGGGCTATGTTGGTGATCTATTTTTAACACGAAGATCCACCAAAAACCTTCACAAATCACGAACCAAAAAATCTGAAAGCTTTTGAGGAGTCATGTAATAATCTGTTTGGTATGTATACTTTATCTGGTAGAGCTTTATGTGGAGGAAAGACACTGTCATCTCCCATTTCATTCCATTATGTCAAAAAGTGAAGCTAAACACTAGAAGAGGCGAGTAAGTCTTGGATTCAAGTGTCAAGTTTCCATTTTCTCCCTGCGTCTGTGTGGGTTTCTTCTGAGGTCTCTGGTTTCCTCCCACAGTCCAAAAGAGAGCAAGAGGTTAGAGAGCGGCTAGCAAGTGCTGATTGGTTAGAGAGCGGCTAGC
>BRDA01010451.1:0-13328 GCA_036984385.1 Crenuchus spilurus
TGTAATTTGACAATTAATTCCATTTTTTACCTCAGATACCCCAGAGTGAAGGGTATGTCTTCTGATGTCTTCTGTCCAATGTAAAGATGGACTTCACGAAAATGAATGAAAATTTCATGATCCAACAGAAACTCTTCTTACACTGAAGATTGGTGAAAGATACACCATTAGAAGATAAAATGTTTCCTTTCAGTGACGAATCTAAAAACGTTCAAATAAAAACTTCAAACGAGTCATCTGAAATCAATAAACTGAAATGATTCACTTCAAGTGAGTCTTCTCAGATTAATAAAATGAATCACTTCAAATGAGTCGTCCCAAATTAAAGGAACTGAAGTAAATCACTTCAAATGAGCCATCTCCATGTAGTCACTTGAAATGAATCACTTCAAATGACGTGACATATTAATGAACTTAAATTTAGCCTTATCTACTGATTCGATGTGATTCAAATGAATTACAAATGAGTCACATTAAAGACTCAAATGTGCTGAAATAAAGTCAAATGAATCACTTCTGATGAGCATTTCACGTCCCTGTCCTGCCCAGGCTGTTAACATATTGTAGTACCGGTGTTTGGGTTCCATCTAGTGGACAGTGATGGTTCTGCAGTGCACATTTCACACAGAGAAAACTGGGTAGATGAGCCAATAAGCTCCAGTAAAAGCATTATAAATATAATTAGCCCCCCTATGATATTTAAAGCTTTTCAGCAAAATAGTAATTGATGCTTACAAAGCAGGAGAAGGATTATGAAGAAATTCAAAGAGAGCTATACAATACAGATCAAGCCTGGCAGAGGTAGAAAGTAGAAAGCAGAAAAACTACCAAAGCACATGAATGACTTAGCCAAGTGATGACGACTAGAGCCCTGCACAGAAACGAACTGCAATGACCAAGAACAACTTCAGCAAAAAAGACCTTCAAGCCAATCTGAAGTATGCTAAGGACAACCTGGAGAAAGATTTAACATACTGGAGGCAAATTCTTTGGTCACATGAGGCAAAACTAGAGCTATTTGAGCATTGAGACACTGCTTATGTTTGGAGGAAAAAGGCTATAACACAAAGAACACCATCCACACAGTGAAACATGGTGGTGGGAGTATTATCCTGTGGGGATGTTTAAGTGTATCTGGACCTGGGAATCTTGTCAAGGTGGAAGGAATCATAAAAAAGGGATATGTCAAGATTTTAAAATTGAAGAAAGCAGCAAAACTTGGACTGAGTCATCGCTTTCTCTTCCATCATGACGTGGACCCAAACATACATCACTCCTGCTGAAGAACTGCCTCCAGAAGACTAAAGTGAACATTTGTGGCCTGCACAAAGCCCTGACTTGAGTCACTTTAGAAATCTGTGGGTGACCTGAAGAAGAAGGTTCATGCCAGAAGGCCATCAAATCTGGAAGAGCTTCAGAAATTTGCCAAAAAAGAATGGGCTGGGATTCCTCGGGAAACGTGTCAGAAACTTGTTAAAAACTACAGCAAACGACTGCAGACTGTTATTCAGCAAAAAGGACACACAACCCAGCTAAGAAAAGAACGTTACAAGAACATTGTGAGAACGTTCCATTTAGGTTATGCTAACGTTTACAGACGTTAGGTGTGGAGTTCTTGCTTGGTTATCAGAACGTTAGGTGTGAACATTAGGCTAGAACGTTGTTTGAACATTCCCTTAATGTTATTATTATTATAGACCCGGTCAGGTGACAAACAAGAAACATTCGTTCATCGTTAGGCTAACGTTAGGTTGGAACGTTATATATAGGTTTGTTCAAACTTTAGTCAAAACCTTCAAAGAACGTTCCAGGAATGTTGTCATTTAACAGAACCATGCAAGAACAATACCAGAACATTAGTTTAACGTTCTGTGTTACATGGGAACTGACTATTAGCATCAGGGGAGCTAATCATTTTGACCACGGTAGTTTTCATTTTTTGTGTTTGTGTTCTTTTATATACGTACAGTATATATATAATTTTTGCCCATTTTTATCCCCTTCCCAATCTAGTGGTAGCCAATTAGCCCATCCCCTCCGTTAGGACTCTCCCCATCACTTTGCACTGTCTACACAGGGTGAAGACATGCACAAGCCTCATCTGTTGCATGTGATACAGCCACCGGCTCTTTTCGAACTACCGCTGATACACCGTCACTGGGGAACCAACGTGCTTGGAGGAAAGCGCAGGATTCCCGACTCTGAATGGACCAATCAGTAGACACTTGAGCCAGCGGACAATGCAATGTGTGAGTGATAGAGAGTGAGAGCGCCCAGAGAGAGCACTGCCAATTTTTGCTCTATTGGGCCCCGGATGTTGATGGCAAACAGCATGACCGGGATTTGAACTCGCGATCCTCGGGTCATAGTGTCAGCGTCTTAGCCTGCTGAGCCACTCTGGCCAATACATATAATACCAATAATTTCATTTCCGTGGGCAAAGTCAAATGATTTAATCATTCAAAATAAAAGTGGGATGTTTGAGAATGCTGTGTTAAAAGTTCTCTGCTCTATTTAATTTTTGGGAAATGCATTTAAAACAACACATTTGTCACAGGAGGGCTTATAATTTTGACCTGAAGTGTGTGTGTATATATAAGATCTTTCCTTAAAGGTCCTCATAGAACGGCAATGGAATCAATCATCAATCAGCTGAGGAACTCAAGTCTGTACGGCTATGTTCTCTGTTCTCTTTTTGGATCCTTTTGGTCTAAAATAAGATGCTAAAGCTGAGAGAAGTGACTTAGAGTGAACACCACAACAGAATTATATTAACCCCCTGCCCCCCTCACTCTCCTTCATGTTCTGACAGCTTCAGATGTGCGGTCTTCATGTTTTATGGATGTTTTTCCAAACGGTAATAAAACGTCTCTTCTGGGCATTTATTTGCACATAAACTGAATGGCCATAACATTAAAAACATCTCCTTGTATCTACACTCATTGTCCATTTGAGCTCCACTGACCATACAGGTGCACATGTAGGTCTACAATTACAGACTGTAGTCCATCTGTTTCTCTGTATACTCTGTTAGCCTCCTTTCATCCTGTTCTTTAATGTTCAGGACCCCCACAGCGCAGATGGGTCATTCTCAGTGACACTGACGTGGTGGTGGTGTGTTAGTGTATGTATGAATGGATCAGACACAGCAGAGCTGCTGATGGTTTTAAACACCTCAGTATCACTGCTGGAGTAAAAATAGTGCAGCAATCAACAGCACCAATGAAAGACGAGGACCAACACAATCTGTGCAGCAACAGATGAGCTGCTGTCTCTGACTTTACATCTACAAGGTGGACCAACAAGGTAGGTGTGTCTAATAGAGTGGACAGTGAGTGGACACAGTGTTTAACATCTCCAGCAGCTCTGCTCACTCAACACACACTAACACACCACCACCACATCAGTGTCACTGCAGTGCTGAGAATGCTCAGCGTGAGAACTCAGTTTATGTCCTGTTGAAGGCGCCCTCTTGTGGCAGAAATCTTAGTTACAACATAATGTCTCTTTAGTGCTGCGGAGCCTGAAATAAATTATTTATAGGACTAAAAAAAATCATGACATTAGATTAGACATGGCATTAGATTACTATTCATAAAACACATTTTCTCACTAAAAACATCAACATTTCCTATTTATTTCATGTAGTTGTGTGTAAAAACACTAAGATTTGGGCATTAAGATGAATACAGAGAGTCCTAAACAATACAGTGGCATTTTAAGGTGAAACAGTATTTATCCTAATAAATCAGCACATTTCAGTAAGTTCAGTAAGTTCAGATTTGAGGCTGACTGTATGCAGCAGATTGAATTATCTGTACATTAAAAATGTCAAATCATTTCAGCATCAGAAGTGCATGAATGCATTTCTTTATGAATCCACCAACACGAGTGCAGTCCAAAGTAGAACACAGCTTTTTAATGCACTGGAGTAAAAGTTCAAAGTCTTCAAAGGTGCAAGAGTCCAGGAAGAGTATAATTAAACAGACACTCCACCCTCTATAACACACGCCTGGACTCATCAGCCCAGTAAAAACTTCTTTATGAGGTTCAAATAGGTGTGTTGGAGTAAGGGAGCACTGAAATGTGCACTTCAAAGGCTATGTTTCTCAAATGAGATCTGCTGAGATGTCCACACTGTTATTAGTAAGAGATCAGATCTGATTTGCCCTTCCAGACATCACAAGTCTATCTGCTGGGACTGTTTTGGTAACAAAGGAGGCTTCAGTAACTGCATGCTGGTGATGTGGCTTCAGGGTTGCCAGGTTTGTAATTTTTGGACTTTAAAAAAAAACGTACCATGATTGCCCAAAAACTCTTATATCCATCCATCCATCCATCCATCATCTTCCGCTTATCCATATCCAAGTCGTGGAGGTAACAATCAAAGTAGACCAGACGTCCCTCTCAATAGCCACCTCTTCTAGCTCTTATAGGAGGATTCCAAGGACAGTTGAGAGATATAATCTCTCCAGCATGTCCTGGATCTTCCATGAGTTCTCCTCCCAGCTGGATATGCCCAGAACACCTCCCCAGGGAGGCATCCTCACCAGGTGCCCAAAACACCTCAACTACTCACAGCTCATGACCAGGTGAGGGTTGGCATGTAGACCAACCGGTAGTGAGCTTTGCCTTCTGGCTCACTTCACCAAAATAGACTGGTACCTGGTGTCAATCTCTTGCTCTCTCTCACCCTCACTTGTGAACAAGACCCCGAGATACTTAAACTCCTCCACTTCAAGCAAAGACAGCCTTCCAACCCAAAAAGAGCACTCCACCTTTTCCTGGCTGAGTACCATTGTCTCGGATTTGGAGGTTCTGATTCTCATCCCAGCCGCTTCACACTGGGCTGCAAACTGGTCCAGTAAGAGCTGGAGGTCCTGGATTGATGAAGCCAGCAGGATCACGTCATTTGCATAAAGTAGATATGGAATCCTGAGGTTACCAAACCAGACACTTCCTGCCACCTGGCTACACCGAGAAATTCTGTCCATAATGATTATGAACAGAATCGGTGACAAAGGGCAGCCCTGGCAAAGTCCAACCTCAACTGCTGGCAATGAGGACCAAGTTTCTGCTTTAGTTTATATCTTACAGTAGTACCATAGGGGGAAAAAACTAAACTGGAGATGCCGTAGTTAGATTTTATCTCATATTAGAAGATTTAGTTGAGGGATCTGAAAATATGGATAAGAGCAGAGTAGAAGGAAAAGTATTTTGTTTATATACTAAACAAGCTGTAGAAAAGGAACAAAAAAGTAAGATTAAAATAAGGTTTAAAAGTAGTAAAAAAACAATTATAGCTTTCTTAGCCGTCTGTGATTAGACTTTAGATTAGATTTGACTCTGGGTTATTTTTAAGCTTGTGTAGAGCTGCTTTCTGTCAGGCAGGAGAGTTTTTTGGGACCTTGCAACCTAGGACACGCTTCTTCTGCACTTCCATCACTCTGGATTTGACGTTCTTTGTGGCGATGTGAGTGACGTGAAAGGCACTTCAAAATCCAATTTGAGCGGCCAAAGCGTTCGGACTGAGACAGATCTTTACAAATTTGTTTGTAATCAGATTTCAAACAACTTTCAAATGTGTCTTGGAACAGTTTTGAAAAAACTGGATTTCATGTGGTTTTGGGCTATTCAGACTAGCAAAAATCAATCTGGATACAATCTAGATAGGCCAAAAATCTGATTTGGGCTTGCTGTCTGAACATGGCCGAAGTGTCTCCAAGAGCAGATCGGATAAAAAAAACTTGTGAATCCCACACAGTAAATCTGCCAGTGTTAAATCAACACTATTAGAGTTAAATTAACACTGAGAGTGTTACATTTTGACACCCTCAGTGTTAATTTAACTTTTATAGTGTTGATTTAACACTGACAGATTTACTGTGCAGTAAAATTTAAATGTGTGCACTCCTGCAGCATCTCTCATACTGAGACATTCCAGCGCTGACTTTACAGAAGCTAACAGAAGTGACTAAAAACTCCCAAAACAGTTTTAACAACATCCTCATATACATCTGATCTAAAATACATCAACATATGAACACATTCTAACATGAAAACCAGCAGAGTAACACCACAGAAAATTGTTGTAGTACCAGCATATGACCACAAAGTGTCCCTCATGTTACACAGAGCACAGCAACCATCTGAGATACCACAGCAACCAGTTAGCAACTTCATAGCAACCATTTAGCAGCCACTTAGTAACACATAGTAACCTCCTTGGATACCTTAGCAACCACATAGCAACTTCATAGCATCCGTTTAGCAACTACTTAGCAACTTCACGGTTTAATTTTTAATGGATACAGACCACTGAATTGTCATGTGGACATTTAGATAAAACGAGAGTGGCACAGCAAAGTTACATTAGTCACAGAAGTCAGTACATCTCATTGGCTAATCTGAGCGTCAGCATGTTTCATTGGCTAATCTAAACATCAGTGAGTTTCAGTTGCTAATCAAGCTGTCAGTGTATTTCATTTTCCAATGTAGATGTCAGTCCATGGGGGCAGAACGCTCACCTCTCAGCACTGAGGTCTTGGGTTTGAGTCCCCATCTGGGTGGAGCTACCATGGTCTCCCTGTGTCTGTGTGGGTTTCCTCCCACAGTCCAAATCAGGGAGGTCAAGTGGATTTGGTACTCTAGATTGTCCTTAGTTGGGATAGTATAATGCCCTGCCCTGCACCCTGTGAGCGGGTGGGATAATGGATGGATGGATGGATGGATGGATGTCAGTCAATCTCATTGGCTAATCTAGATGTCACTCCGTCTCATTCGCTAATATAGAAGTCAATGGTTACATTGGCTAATCTAGACATCACTGCCTCTCATTGGGTAATCGAGACGTCAATGTATCTCATTGGCTAATCTAGACGTCAGTGAACCTCATTGGCCAATTTTAGACTACAGTACTTCTCATTGGCTAATCTAGACGTATAATGTATCATTTAAAGAAAGTGCATTTAACTAAAATCTATTTCCCTTTTATATACTTAATTATTGATTTATGGTGCCTATCGTAGCATTTATTAAAGGAGATGTTATCCTTATTTCACATTTGAGAACAATTTACCTATGTATGTGAAACGGATTTCCCAATTAAACTTGTGTATACATTCTTTGAATAAATGTGTAAAAAAATGAAACACATAAATACTCCAGACTCTTTTTTAAAGACTATTAGGTTTGTGCTCAAACTTTCCCTTTAAATATTTTTTTCTTTTTCAAATGCAACAGATATTTGTTTAGATATTTTCCATACATATTGTAATTGGAACTGCCAGACGTTGTCTTTCACGGTTGATTCCAGCCGAAAGGTGGCGCTGTTCTGTCTGCTTTCTCGCTCCGCTGGCACCGCTGTCATCAGACAGGACTCCGCCAACGAGTCACCATCAGAGATGGGAAAACTGATTTTGTTCACTAAACCGATTCTTTTGAACTGTCCGTTTAAATGTATTGAACGTCATCTTCTACGATTAGTCGATTCTCAAATGAAAAGAATCTGATGTCATCTGCTTCTGCTTAATGGATGCAGAAAATTTATATGTTAATATGTTACAGTATCACATTTCATTCTATAATTTCTGACCATAAAATGTGTAATTTTATTTCACAGCTCCTCAAAGCGTTCTCAAGACAAGATGACGTAAGACCTCACTTATAGCTTATATTTGTAAGTGTTTTAATTTACATTTACATTTTTTCTACAATGTTGTATTTGGCCTATTCATTTGTAGATAGTTATATTTATCAATATTATAATAATTACTTAAATCCATACAATAATAATAATAATAATAATAATAATAATAATAATAATAATAATAATAATAAAAATTATAATAATAATAAAAAAAAAAAAAATAATAATAATAATAATAATAAAAATTAAAAAAAATTTTTTTTTAATAATAATAATAATAATAATGCACATTGTTCAAATATGTTTTTCAATAAGTCTGTTTGATTTTTTTTACATTTATTTCCTTTGGCACAACTGATAATAAACATTTGACTGTGATAGAAAATAATTATGACAGACAATTATAGTTAAATTAAATAATTTCCATTATCTTAAACAATATTATTTCTGTGACATCCTGTTTGTTAATCGATTCCGTTGACTGATCAAAAAGAACCGATTCAAAATAGTGATTCATTCGCGACTTCGGACGTCGCCAGTCAGCAGAGCGAGCTCTCGCCGTGTGTCCAGCATGAGTGTGGATGATCCTGCGGGGGATATTTAAGGAGAAATAATCGGTCTTATTGGCGCATTCAGACTGAATCCAGATGTTGGGCTGACGAAGCAGACGTGTGTTTGAGTCTGTGTGAGGACACGACCGCCAGGCAGCGATTATGTCGGGAAAAATAGAGAGCAAACAAGGTAAGTAGAGCCCGACTGGCCCGCTCTGCTGTGGCCGAGACGGGGGGTTTCGTCCTCGGCTTCGGCTCGGGGGGGACACGTAGGCCTTGTCTGAGGGGTTATTTCAGTACCTGTTTATAATGTTTCAGCGTTTTTCTGTCACTTTTAGCTCAGATTTTGTGCTCGGCGGATTGTTTATTTGTGCTATCATGAAGAAAGGTCTGTTTTGAGGGGTAAAAAGCCGGTGTTGTGTCGAATTCCACACCCCAGCCGGGAGAGGCACCCCCGATCGGGAGCGCGCACGCTACGTCATTTGATTAGAAAGCAAAGGTTTGCTTATCTTTAAAGGGAAAATTAACTTGAATCAACATATTACCTGTATAACTATAATGAATATAAAAAATAATGCAACCTGATTTAGCCTTTTAAAACTTTACAACGATTTTTTCCACCTGAATCATACAGCAGCTTCTTGAAATAAATACAAAATGCTGATGTTTACATGTGATTGATACACCCCACAACCAGATTTAAGGGGCGGGGTGGGGGGTTAATTTTCTGGCAGGACTGCTTTTGATGGCATCTATAGCATTCTATAGCTTTCTTTCTAAGAATAGTTTTCCACTCTCAACCTGTATGAGTATCATAGATATAACAGTAATAATAATGTAAATAATAATAATGCCAGATTTAAGAGGGCGTGCATTTTCTGGCAGGGTGACTGCTTTCAGTTGTGTCCACCATATGATCTTTCTACAATATATAAAACCAGTGTGTATTAGCTATGTTCATATCATGGCTGTAATAAAAATGTAACCAGATTTAAGAGGGGGTGCATTTTCTGGCAGGTTGGACTTGCCTTAAAACAGGTCTTGTAATTTTCTTTCTGTTTATAAAACTATGATATAATTTCACAACCTACATTTAATGTGTTTAAGTGTAATACGTTCAATACATCTGTATGGATGTAACAGCAATAAAAGCATAAATTATGAGTAGAGGCATTCGCGCGCACTCCCGAGAGGGGGTGCCTCTCCTGGCGGGTGCGCCGAATTCGGCAGAACGCCGTTAGCCAGCGGCTAACACTGATCTGCTTGTCCCCACAGGGCGCGTTTAAAAGCGCTGCTTTAGTGAATAAACGATGAGCTGATGAAGATTTACATGCAGAAAAGACGAGCCGTGAGATGAATGTGTGAAAAGTTAGCAGAAACGGTAGTTTAAGGCGGGGTAAACCGCTGTAAAGCTCCACACCGCTGCTGTTGTCAATCTCAGCCTGTAGGAGGTGAAGGTTGGGGAGCTGATAGTGGACACGCTGAAGGGGTTTGTTGTCAGGGCTGTTCGGTGGCTCGGCGGTAACGTGTTTGACTCTCATCACCGGGGTCACAAGTTTGAATCCCGCTGTGCGTTGTTGTTGTGATGTGAATGTTTTTGGTGGATATTTAGGCTATGTTCACATAACCACGCTGAAGTGACTTAAGTGTATTTTTTTGCCATAATTATTTCGTTTACATGCACTTAATAATCTTAAAACAGTGCGGACTTCTCCCTGTTTACAAACAGAGCTAATAAAACAGCGAAAATAGCTTTTATTCACCTTCTCCCCCTGATCATGTACTGTCCCCCTGGCTGTTTACTGTCCTGAGCAAAACACCATGACATCAGCTACTAACACACGTTTTACCCATTTTAATACAATCAGTTTCACAAATACAGGGTTGCCAGGTCCCAAAAATTCTTCAACCCAGTGATGGACAGAAAGCCATACTACAAGCTGAAACTAGCTCAAAATCTAAGCATCTAATCAGATATTTAAAGAAGCTTAGTAAAAGTAAGCCTTCTTCTGACCTTTGTCTTTCATTTTCTTTTCTATTTAGACCAAAATCTATACTCCTGCCACCTCTGAAGTTTTATGTGCAGCTGAATACAAATATTTTGTTGTTGGTGATGGAGGCAACCTGCATAAGCATATGAATGTATGCATGCGTGTCAATAATAAAAAAAATCCATCCATCCATTATCACACCCGCTTAATTCTTATCAGGGTCATGGTTAGTCCTCTACCCCCTCACTGGGCACAGGGCAGGGCATTACACTATTCAACTAAGCCCAGGACAGGGCGCCAATCCATCGCTGGCTGCGCGCACACACACACACACAATTTGGGTATGATGACCTTAGGCTCTAAAGTGCCCCTGTTTAATGGAGAATGTTTACATAACTCAATCAAAGGCTATCTGGGTACGTTTGGACACATACAGTCTTTGGTTGAGGACAGAAAACAGAAACGCAGTTGCCGATGTGTATGAATACCTCAAGCACTGCAGCAGAAGAAGAAGAAGAATGTATGTCCTGAGGCTGCTTCAGAGGAGCTGCACCTATGAAGCTCTTTCGGTTTTTATAGACGGTGCACACTTGAGCAATACAGGAATGAGGGAGTATGCAGATAATCTCACAGCTTTGATTTTGAAGAGCGCTCTTTTCGCTGCATTGTGTCAAACATAACTTAGGTGCTGTTGATTTAGCCGATTTCTAGGCCACGTCCTGAGGTCTGTTGCAATAACCGTAATATTGTAATACTGCACTATTTACCAGCCAACCGCAGGGAATGGCAAGCAACAGTCATAACCACTATGTTTTGTTTTGTTTTTTTCACAGCTTCATTCTTGAATTTTTTTCCTTGCCAATAGTTCAGTGTACACCTTTTTGTTTTTTTATTTTTAATTAATTAATTAATTTTAAAGGAAACCTCTGCACCAGTGTTAATTTTGACAGATTTTGATTTAGTTGATTAAATGTATATTACTTTTAGTCATGTAGTTATTGTTAGTTTTAGTCTAGTTTCAGTCAATTAAATGTTTAAAATATTTAACCTAATTTTAGTTGTATTTTTAGTTATACTATTTTAAATTGGAGATATTTTTAGATGCAACGAAGGTCGTATGTGTGTCTCACGGCTCCAGTTAGATGTGTTTGTGATCTGTTTAACCTAAACACCTAAGATAATGACAACGGATTACACATATCCACTTTAGGCCCTGAAAACATAGAAAAATGAAACATATCAAACGATATACATATTCATCGCCGTTAGCTAGCTAGCTAACATCTAGTAGCTAGCTAGCTAGCTACATTGGCTACATTAGCTTACCTTTGAGAACTGAAGTGCCTCTTGAGGTTCGTCGTGTTTTCCCCAATTATTTTAAATCCACAAACATTGCACTTCGTTTTGTTTTCTGTGGCAGCAAAAGTGAAATGACTCCATAAGTTGCTTCTTCTTTTCCGTCCAAGCTGCGGCAGTGATGTCAGCACGTTGGGTTGTTAAGCTTCATCAGTGTGACGGGAGGTTACGGTGCTTCGAGAAAGTCTGCCGTACGGATGTGGTGTGGCAGGTTTATATATAAAAGCGGATTACTGGACAAATACATTTTTTGTCCTTCTGTGACATTTTTGTTTTGTTTTTATTCACTAATATTTTGTCATAGTTTTTGTTTTTACAATAGTTTTTATTTAGTTCTCGTCTCGTTTTCGTAAAAAAAAAAGGTCGTCAATGAATGTTTTTCGTCATAATTATCTTTAACGAAACTGCTCTGCACAAGCTGTGGTGCCACGGCCAGCAAAAAAAGCAGAGTCATGCAGACCTGCTGAAGTCACAGAAAACCACCCTCACACCCGTACCTTACAGAGCTAATTTGTGTCGTCAAAAAATGGCGCTAATACCACGTATTGCTGAGCACTATTAAATTACCACAGGGGAAATTCTTTATCGTGACGGCACTACATGTTGCGACTCCTTAAGATCTGAATGTTGTTTGAGAGACGGTTTAGTGTTCCCCAAAATGACTGAAGAAGCAAAAAGTCTCTAAACTTGTCTTGACTGATCGACTACAAACACGATAGAGATTATGTGCATGATGTCACTGTTGCCCTCTGAGTGGCAGATTTTTTGCATTCCTGCAGTTTCCTTACAGTGTTTTATCATGTGTTCCACATTTTAAGCAACTTCAGTGTATTATATTGGTTTTGTACAATTTTAGAGAGAAAAAAGGAAAAGAGTATCTTGCAAAAGTATGGGAACCCTAGGAGATTTGAGCACTCTGATGACCAAAGTCTCAGACCTTAATTAGCCTTTTAGGGATATGGCTTGTTATGGCTCCTCTTACCTTGTCCCAAAAAACAGCAGCCATGGATTCTTCAAAGCACTCTGAACAGGAAAAAGGTTGAGACCCACAAAGCAGGAGAAGGCTATAAGAAGATAGCAAAATATTTTCACATTGCTAACTATTCACAGTAACCATAATTTTGACCGGCTTGCCCAAACGTGTGTGTGAATATGTGTCTGTGTGTGTGTCTGTGTTTGTATGTATACGCGTGTGCGCATTGGATACATTGTCAGTGTTTGCTCTGACGTCATCATGTGCATTACTGCTTCTATGTCACCGTGGATACGGTGTCCCGGCATTGTAATGTCACCGTCATTAATTCAACCTGAAACAATGAATCACTTCACCTGTTACACTCGCTCTGTCTCTCTGTCTCTCTCTCTCTCTTGCTCTGTCTCTCTCTCTCTTGCTCTGTCTCTCTCTCTCTTGCTCTGTCTCTCTCTCTCTCGCTCTGTCTCTCTCTCTCTCGCTCTGTCTCTCTCTCTCGCTCTGTCTCTCTCTCTCGCTCTGTCTCTCTCTCTCGCTCTGTCTCTCTCTCTCGCGCTCTGTCTCGCGCTCTGTCTCGCGCTCTGTCTCGCGCTCTGTCTCGCGCTCTGTCTCGCGCTCTGTCTCGCGCTCTGTCTCGCGCTCTGTCTCGCGCTCGCGCTCTGTCTCGCGCTCTGTCTCGCTCTCGCTCTCTGTCTCGCTCTCGCTCTCTGTCTCTCGCTCTGTCTCGCTCTCGCTCTCTGTCTCTCGCTCTGTCTCGCTCTCGCTCTCTGTCTCTCGCTCTGTCTCGCTCTCGCTCTCTGTCTCTCGCTCTG
>BRDA01010451.1:13428-29664 GCA_036984385.1 Crenuchus spilurus
TATTAGATGTTGGCACCTCCACATCATTGCATTCAGTTTTTATTCACAATTTGTTTAGTGTCCCAACTTTTTTGGAATCCGGTTTGTAGATACATACATACATAGATACATACACACACACTCACTCACTCACTCACTCACGGGAAATCCAGGTCCCAGCCACAGCTGGCAGGGCAGCCATTTAACACCGCGCCAACCTTGGCACCCAAATGGTACAATATGTTAAAGTAAAATAATAGTTACGACATATAGGTGATGAAAAAAGATACAAAACCTTGACAGTCCACCATATCTATATTCTGAACATAAATTAAAAGCATGAAAAGTAAATGTTTATCTGATGCAACACAAATCATTTGTTACTTTTTTCCAAAACGTACGTACGTGTGTGTGTGTGTGTGTGTGTGTGTGTGTGTGTGTGTGTGTGTGTGTGCTGGAATGTGGAACTCTAGACAAGGAAAGGGTGTGTGTGTGTGTGTGTGTGTGTGTGTGTGTGTGTGTGTGTGTGTGTGTGTGTGTGTGTGTGTGTGTGTGTGTGTGTGTGTGTGTGTGCTGGAATGTGGAACTCTAGACAAGGAAAGGATGGCACTCTGTTCAGACATGTCTGTGTGTGTGTGTTGGGGGATGGGTATACACAGGGCAGTATGTACAGTACTGAGTGGAGTAGGGCAAGAGGGGAGAAGAATATAGCGGGAGAGAGTGAATGAATGAGAGAAAACGGGAAGGGGAGAGAGGAGTGGGAGGGAAGAGAGATACCATGAAGGAAAAGAGGTACAAGGGGAGCGAGTGATGGAGAAAGAGAGAAGACGGGGGAAAGATGGACAGCTGAATTTGCAGTTGTATGGACTTATGAATTAATATCGCTTCACTTCTAGACAAGAACTGTTTCTAGAAGTCAACGCAAGTCCTTCACAACCAGTTTCTGAAAGAACACTCAGGGAATTGAACATATGGAGCAGAGTGCACGAAAGAGGCTCTCAGCCTTGTGTCCTGTCTGCCTCAATTCTGAGAAAGTCCTGTATGACTGTGCACTTCCATACACCTGCAAATTCAGCTACTTCCTTCACACTCTGACCTTGGGCACCCAAATGTCACTCCTTTACATGTACAAGAGAATATGTGCTGAAATGTTATCAACATGCTCTGTTTTCTTCTGTGCAGCTGCAGCATTTAGGGTCACATCTTGTGACATCACTTCCTGTGTTTGGTCCATTTTGGTTTTTACTGCATTCATACGTTTGTTTAGAAATGGACCAGGACCAATGTTATGGGGTTGCCAGGTTCATGGTTTTACTACAAAGATGGTTTATTTTAAAAATGTAGTTGTGGGTAAAATATCATAGATGGTAATCGGTGGTGGTTTTTGTACTACTATTAAAAATTTAAAAATGTGCAAATTTAAGAGTAGTAAAAGCAATTATACCTTCTCAAGGTTGTAGACTAACTTTTTACACTTGTGCCCCTAACTTTTTTTTTTTTCCCCTTAGGTACACCAGAACAAAAGTTAGGTGCACCCAAATTTTCGACCACATCACATTTAAAACCAGGTTTACAAGAAAGGTAACGTGGTGAAAAATTGTTGGTGCTTAAAGTGCTTCACTGAGCTGAAATTTAAACGTAAAACATCTCAATATAATAAAATAAAAAGAAAATCTGAATTAAAAATGCAAAAGTTTTACGGGATTCAAACTGAACATTGAATACCATCCATTGCAGTCACATGCCCCTGGCACTCTCCATTTGGGTGTCCTAAGCACAAATGCTTTGGCTGTTTTCCCATGCAAAGAACATTTTTATTTTATCAGATTTTTTTTGTTCATTAAATCTCCAAAACAAATGGCCCAGTGATTGCGATTAATAACTTATTGGCTATTTCTTCCTCTGATTCATTTATGTACTAATTATACTTTATTATATATAAATAAATATAAATAAAGTATAAATAAAAAAATATATAAATAAGTATTTAAAAAAAAAAAATATATATATATATATATATATTTTTTTTTTTTCCCCTCATGTACACCTAAAAACATTAAAATAAAAAATAAAATAAATAAATAAATAAATGATAATAATAATAATTTCTTATCAGTGTGAATGAAAAATACAACTCTAAGCTGATTTATGGTCATATTAGTTTATCTTTGTACAGTAAGTTTAAAAAAAAAAAAAAATGTGTGCCCCAAACACATCGCATGAACACCCTCTTTAATTTACTGTCAGACTCTGAATAAGAAGCTGCAAATAAAGAACCAACTTCATCTTCGTTGATGCCTTTTCAAGGCCATGTCCAAACACAGGTATCTGATTGTGGCATAATGGAATAGACCACTGGGAGGTGGGGGATGGGGGGCACCGCCAGGAGACTGGAGAGATTAATCTTTAACTTTTGTATCTATTAACTTTTACATATATCTCTTTACATATTTTTATTTTAAATATGTCTATTTTTAAAATAATTTTTACAAGCCTAATTCCCCCGCCCCCCTGAGCACTTGTTGCCCTACCCGCTTGCATGAGCACCACCAGAGTCTTTGGCCTTGGCTAAACCAGCTTGCCACACTCTCTGTAGCATTAAAATCTTCCAGACTTGACCCCTCTACACTGACTCTTGGAGCGCTCAGTCCACCTCTTCTGCTTCCTCATTCACATTTAGAAATGATGTAACTGGGAGTAAGTTTATGGCAGTTTCTCAGAGGCATGAATGAAATGGTGAGTGAGTCACGCTGTGACCGAGCGGTGCAGCTGTTGGACATCTTTAACAGCCTGTTTGCTATGTTTGAGTACAGCTGGGTTTACACAACACTGTTTTATCTGTTTCTTTAGTCTGTAGAGGTTTGTACTGGAACGCCTCTACCGTTACCATTACAGCTATTATTTGGGTGGTGGATCATTCTCAGAACTGCAGTGACATTGACGTGGTGGTGGTGTGTTAAGAGGATCAGACACTGCAGAGCTGCTGGAGATTTTAAACACCGTGTCCACTCACTGTCCCCTCAGACACACCTACCTTATTGGTCCAATTTATAAATGTAACTAAAGCTGGATGAACCAGCAACCTAAGGATTACCCTTTTAATGCCTACAGTCCTCCACTCTACCACCTGAGCTATTGAAGGCAACTAAGAGTTAAAGAAGCAGGACCGATGATTCACTGGTTCAGTATCCTGAAGCAACAGGACATGGCTGAAGTGCCCTTGAGCAAGACACCCAACATCCAACTGCTCCCCGTGCACCAGAAATAATGGGGATGCTCACTAGTGTGTGTTCACTGCATGCATGTGATAAAGGTGGAGGTCAAATTCCGATGCGTGTATCACTATATCCTTCCTTCCTTCCTAGCCAGTGAAGAGTGAGGCTGAACATGCAAATGAAAGTAAAATGCTAAACAGTCCCAAGAGCTTTTTAAGTGATAGAGTTTAAGGCATGAGCATAAGCATGTGTTTATGAAGTTACACACACACACATTTTGTCATACCAGCGTATCATAAAAAAATATAGTTTCCTGAAACAGTCCATGAATATTCATCATTTAATTCAGAAAGGTAAACGTATCTATTTTATTTTCATTACACAAAGTGACATATTCCAAACCTTTATTGTTCTTTTAATGTTGATCAGTCTGCCTTATAACTCAGAAATCCAGAATCACAGGTTATTAGAATATTTCAATTAATAAATTACTATTCAAACATTTTATTAATTGTATTAATTAAATTAAGTATAAGTAAATAAAATAAATAAAATAATAAAGAAATAATATAAGAAATAAATAATGAAAGCAAAAAATGGCACTTTACATGTACTGAATATAAAATATGATGGTTTACCCTTTAACCCTTTTCATGATATTCAAATTTCTGGATCTTGACTAGTACACTATGGTAATATGGCAAGTGATTCCAAACTTTTGCACAGTATTGTGTGTGTGTGTGTATATGCAATCAATTTATTTCAATAGCAATTTTTACAGTGGAGATTGTCACAAAGCAGCTTTACGTAGTTAGCATCAGACAATTTGAATTGAAAAAAGTGAGTAAGCCAAAGGAGACAGTGGCAAGGAAAACCTCCCTTGAAGCTGGAGGAAGAAACCTTGGGAGGAACCAACACTCCTCCATCCTCCTCTGATCAAACCACTGATATAAATTTTTGTCATCAGTTATGTCTGACATTGTGCTATAGTGTAAAGCAATAGTGACATTAATAATAGTGATAATTGCACCCATCTGGGGTCAAAATAAAAGTGCATAAGCCTGAAAGCTGGAAGTCTGATTATTGCTAGCAGGAGTCAATTTCTACTTCAGTGTAATTGATGGTGGTGGGTAATGATGAGGGGATATGTTTTGTATATGTGTGTGTTGGTCAGTGTTTGTATGACTCGTAGGTCAGCATTGTGTGTTGTAAAGAGGATGGGTGGCACAGGACGTGATGGCATACAGTGGGGGTCCAGACAGGAAGTTGATGGGTGGGCCGGCGACAAAACTGGAAGTGGTGGCTCTGAGCTAGGAGTGACTGCAGAGACAGGTGTGTGTGTGTGTGTGTGTGTGTGTGTGGATATTTAAACTCTTCCTCATGGTCTATCAAAATTTCAGTTAATTCAGAGAAGTTAATTAAAAAGCCTCAGTTATAGATAAACTCTTCAGATGTCTGGTTCCCATCACCACCACCACTGTCAACAGTTCTGACTTTAACACCTGTAAAAGCCACCTCACATGAAATGGTTATGAACACTGTGCCTGTTTTGTTCTAAAACACTTTCTTTTAAACACATTTATGGTTGACTGATTCCTGAAGGGTGTTGCAATGTAAAGTAGTACCTAATTTTACAGATTTAACAGTATATTATAGTTATAAAAGCTCAGAAGATGCATGTAGGTGTTAATAAAATATATATTTAAAAAACCCTGAGGCCAGATTCACAAAAGTGTCATAACCACAAGGAGTCTGAGGGTTTTTAGACACTCTGATGTAATCTGACATGCCTTGTTTTTTTATTTTTTTTTTTTTTTACATTCATCTAAAAAAAAGTGTTACATGTTTTTTGTCAACACAAACTCGGTAACAACAGTGTCAAAACAGTAAGAGTGTCATACTCTGTATTTGATTTTTTTTATTATATTTATACTCATAATCTATATTTTGATTAAATCTGCTCTAAGCTATCCAAAAACCTATTTTCAGATGTGCTGCTTATTACAGTTTTTAGAAATTGTATGTGGTTTTATTTCTAAAGCTTAACAAATGAGCTGACGTGTTTCACTCATTCAGTGTTTCCTAGAGTGGGATATTTATGGGTGTGAACACTTAGGTGAGCACACTTTGTTTGGTTCACATTCCACACATTCCCCATCAGGAAATCCACCAATGGAATGTCTGCTATTACAATGTCATCATCATATGAATGATAGATTGTGTAATTTGACGAGGAAAAAAAGTGCTTTCTGACTCGCTCTGAAAAATTTGCTTATTTAAGCTCCTCTAACAAATATGTACAAATATATTTCGATTCAAGCTTTTATATGCACTACTCAAAAAAATAAAGGGAACACTAAAATAACACATCCTAGATCTCAATGAATAAAATATTCCAGTTGAAAATCTTTATTTATAACATAGTGGAATGTGTTGAGAACAAAATAACATAAAAATGATCAATGTAAATCAAAATTATTACCCTTTGGAGGTCTGGATTTGGAATCATACTCAAAATCTCACACCACCCTCATGGAGTCTGTTTCTGACAGTTTGAGCAGAAACTTGGATATTAGTGGTCTGCTGGAGGTCATTTTGCAGGGCTCTGGCTCTGCTCCTCCTGTTCCTCCTTGCACAACGGAGGAGGTAGCGGTCCTGCTGCTGGGTTGTTGCCCTCCTACAGCCCCCTCCATGTCTCCTGGTGTACTGGCCTGTCTCCTGGTATCTGCTCCATGCTCTGGACACTGTACTGACAGACACAGGAAACCTTCTTGCCACAGCTCACATTGATATGCCATCCTGCATGAGCTGCACTACCTGAGCAACTGCTGTGGGTTGTAGACATCGCCTCATACTACCTCTATGGTGAGAGAACTGACAAAATGCAAAAGTGACCAAAACATCAGCCAGAAAGGATGAGAACAGAGAAAAGGTCTGTGGTCACCACCTGCAGAACCACTCCTGAATAGGGGTTGTCTTGCTAATTGCCTCTCATTTCTACCTGTTGTCTGTTCCATTTGCACAACAGCGGGTAAAATTGATTCACAGTCAGTGATGCTTCCTAACTGGACAGGTTGGTTTCACAGAAGTGCGGTTGACTTGGAGTTACATAAACAACATGTGTTGTTTAAGTGTTCCCTTTATTTTTTTGAGCAGTGTATAGTAAACGGTAAGGTTTCCGAGTATGTTTAGTTTTGTTTCTAGAATAAAATCTCGCAGTTATATAAGTTTTTTTTGCTGACTTTCATTAATACGCCGCCAGCTGGATATAAACTATTAACTATGTTTTTTATTAACTTGCACATAACATGAAACATGATTATTCTTTAAGTAATGTCTTAAGAATGTTTGTATTTCTTTCTTAACTCTTAAGTGGTATTATTAAAAACAACCTCATGATAGCCTCATACCTGTCTTGAGCCCTGGTCACACTGAGTTTTTGTAATGTGATGCAAATTTTTAGCAAAATGGCTGTGGCTACAAGTGGTGCTGGAAATCAGTAGTGTAAACAGTCCTCCTGACTGTCTCACTTACGTCGTATTTTATAATGCACATGAAAAGAGCTTTATAATATCTTCTGTTTTGAAACCACAACCAGCAGCTTGTCGTCCTTGTTGTCTCAGACAGAGCAGAGACTGTACAGATTGGGTCAGAGCAGTGTTATTGGACATGAATGCACGTTCAACAAAGTTTGCAGCTGAAATTAATTCGGCCAGAAGTCGTCTACGCAAAATGTTCATGTTGCATCGAATCTCAAAGAACTGAATGGGCTGTCCCTAATAGACAAAAGCTAGTTAGTTGTTACAGTTTACTTTAAGTAAGCATGACTTTCACTTAAAATGCTTATTTTCAATTATTCTTTTTTGTTAGATTATTTTTTTTATTTTCTTGTTCTCACCTATCCCAATTTTCCCAATTTTCTGAAGGCCTATTAACCCACCCATTCTCTCCCCCAATCACTTGCAATGCTCCCAACACTAGGGTCCAATGCATGTGAAGCCAACAATGGCCTTTTGTAGAACTGCTGCTGATGCATCATTGCTGGACAGCCAATGAGCTTGGAGGAAAGCACAGGATCCCCAGCTCTGATACATCAGCTAACAGACACCTGAGCCAACCAGCATCACTCTTGGGGAGAGAGAGCGCCATCTACCCACCCAGAGAGAACACAGCCAGTTTTGCTCTCTCAGGGCTTCGAATGCTGATTGTGAGGCTGCAGAACATCGTGATTCTCAGACCATGGTCTCAGCACCTTAGTCTACTAAGCAGTTTGTAACACATTTGCTGAAATTTTTAGTTTAAAACTGAAAATGTACAAATGACACTTCAATTTCACAATGTAACTGTGTCATTTGGTTCGCTGTAGCATTCAGAAGACAAAGATGAAGATATTCTGAAGGGAATATCTGAGAACACGTTTTTTTTTAAAGAACTACAATTAAGAATGTTTTTATTGGTGTTTGTCTTAAAACTCTGACCGTTGTTGTTTTTTTTCTTAAGAAGGTTTTTTGGTCCCTGGCTCCTGTCACAACTATTGTAAAGAAATGAGTAAGTTATGATATTTGAGTTTGTGTTATTGTGCTGCTGTTCATCTTATAGGCAGTATTTGATTTTAAATGAGCCGTTCCAACCAAATTAAACTCGGTGACTGAACAGGAAGTGATGTTGCTGTTTAAGGTGGAGCTTCCTCTTGGCTGTAAGACCCTGTCCAGTGACTGCCCTAGTTCTGTGTGTATGTGTGTGTGTGGTATTGTATTGCTAATGCATTTGGCTGCAGGGAGTGTGTTGATTTGTGCACTGCAGACACACACTCGGTCAGGGTAAATGGATTTTGCAGTGACTGTTTATTTTCTGTTATTCTAGTCCGTCCAAAATGGACAACACAAGTGAATCATTGTATTTGCCTTTATTATAGAGATGGACTTTTAAGATCTGCTGAGCCATAATTATGGCTGCAACTAATGTAGTTTATTCATTTGTGGGCTGTTCCAAGAACGCTAATCCATTCTGCCTTCTTTTTCATTACTGCTAAGACTGTCGAGAGTTTACATGCTGATTTCAGATCAGATGGAGCTTATTATGGTTATGTTTAATTCAGAGATTGTAGATACAGATGGTTGACGTGCTTCAGTCTGCTTCTGTTATATGGAAATGAAGCAAAAATACTGCCATCAAATTTAGAACCACAGTCTATGCCATAGAAACTAGAGTTAAAGTCAGCCCACCTCCTCATTTGGCTGGCCTGCTCACTTCTGACGATCATTCTACAGTTATTGGTTAAAAAAGACATTAAAGGTTCGGTTCTGTCTGGCCCAGTTTAAGCCTGCTCTGCTGTCGGCACATGCAGGTTAAAAAACAAAGTATCTGGACTCAGTCGAGACCAGAAAATGCATTTCAAGTCCTAGTCCAAACAGTACAAAGTCCAGAAATACAAGCTACACTAGCATTAGCTGACTGGCTAACAGCTAGAAAGAGCTGCTGGGTCACTTTACATGAAATAAATGTTAAATATGACTGTTAAATTAGGAACAACAGTGCAGTTTTTCCACAATATTTTATACTAGCATATTATATCACTTATCATATTTACTTTTGGTTACTGGTTATCCTCTGGAGTTGGATGTCTCGCCAGCAGCATGTAAGCAAAATTCCAGTAAAACACCTACATTACTCTGCGAGATTTTATCCTAAAAACAAAGCTTGCTCCGGACACCTTGAAGGGTCTACTTAAAGGCACAGTATGTAGTTTCCAGCGACATCTAGTGGTTTAGTTTCCATATTGCAACCAACTGAAGACTCTTTCCACAGCCCCTCCCTTCCAAACACGAAGGAGTCTCTACGGTGGCTGTAAGGTGTCATAAATCTTTGATACCCCCGAACGCGATGTCTAATAGCAGCATTAGAGCTAGTGATGTGTGAAGTGTTAAGATGAATTTTAAGTATAAATTTAGGAAATGTAATATGTAAAATTATCATAGCTACAATGCAGACGAAACATATATTTTCTGCACTTTAGTAATATTGTAAACGTTAGCTGTTTTCTGTACAAAGTAATAAAATAAACACATCAAACTGCTTCACTGTAGACAGATAATGCAGGCAGGATACACATTTTTCTCTAGTCAAGGTAAGCTTGCCATTCTCTGAAGAAGGCACTTCAGCCAATAAGAGTTTACACAAGCTCATATTAGCTAAGCTCGCGAACTAGCGCGCAGCTACATATTTCCCGTTCCAACTTAAATACTGCAGTAGTGTTCAGCTCCGATGCGCTACAATGTCCTGCATCACCTTCTCCTTCGTGTTTTTCTTCTTTTTGAGGTTTTATTGAGGTATATGTTTATTTCTTATTCTCCTGTTTTATGTCAGCCAATGTTAAAACAAAGCTACAGTGCCATCGAATTTGAGTGGCCAATTCGTCATGACAAAACACGTTTTTTCAGTTTGGTAGCCTCATTTGTCCTCTTCGCACTACTGTAGAAACATGGCGATGCAACATGGCGGCCTCAAGTCTGTGTTTGACCCGCGACCAATGTAGATATAAACAGCTTATTCTAAGGTAAAATAATCAAACAACTTCTTAGTTTATAATGATTAGATGTGTTTTTAATCATTTTTATTAGTGATTATCTTAAATTCTGCTAAAAGATAACCCGAAATATTACATGTCATGTCACATGTCACACGCCGTCATCGCTTCGCGATGGTAGGCTGCACAGACGAGTCACTTCCCTCCAATGCCATCTGTCTCTGGTTGCTTGTAGCAGGCTAGCACCTGATAATCCAGTCCATGTCTTGATGTTATCCATCCAGGTTATTCTTGGTCTTCCACGTCTTCGGACTCCCTCAACAAGTCCAGTCATAACATTTCCTTCAATGCTCTCATGTGCTGCCTCATCACATGACCGAAGTAACGTAACTTGCGGGATTTAACGTGCATCAGTAACTCCTTTTGAGTTCTAGCCATCTCATAGACTTGCTCAGTGGTCATCATCTTCATCCATGAGATCTTCAGCAACTTCCTGATGCACTTGTTCTCAAAAGCCGAATGTGGATTAGGTGGCAGCCGAAGGCGGGGTCCTCGGCGACCTGATCCTCGGACAGGGCCATGTCGAATGCCTTTGTGAAATCAATAAAACAGAAATACAGTTCCTGGTTCCTTTCTCTTGCTTTCTCCAAGATGATCCGGAGGTTTGTGATCTGATCCCGAGTGCCTCTTCTTGGTCTAAATATTACATACTGTACCTTTAAAATATTATATAAAATTATATATAATATAAAATATTTATATAATATATTTATATAAAATTATATATATATGTATGTATATGTATGTATGTATGTATATGTATGTATGTATGTATATGTATGTGTGTATGTATATGTATGTGTGTATGTATATGTATGTGTGTATGTATATGTATGTGTGTATGTATATGTATGTGTGTGTGTATATATATGTATGTGTGTATATATATGTATGTGTGTATATATATGTATGTGTATATATATATGTATGTGTGTATATATATATGTATGTGTGTATATATATATATGTGTGTGTATATATATATATATGTGTGTGTATATATATATATATGTGTGTGTATATATATATATATGTGTGTGTGTATATATATATATATGTGTGTGTATATATATATATGTGTGTGTATATATATATATGTGTGTGTGTATATATATATATGTGTGTGTATATATATATATATGTGTGTGTATATATATATATATGTGTGTGTATATATATATATATGTGTGTGTGTATATATATATATATGTGTGTGTATATATATATATATATGTGTGTGTATATATATATATATGTGTGTGTATATATATATATATATGTGTGTGTGTGTGTGTGTAATTAGTGAGTGGAGCTTAAATAAGCAGAGACATGTTTTTGAGCGCAAAATGATTCAAAACATTCATTTGATAATGACATGTTACTTGTGGACATTTCATTGGTTGGACTACCGGCCATAGAATGTGTGGAATGTGAACCGGACGAAGAGCTCTGAAGTGAGATAGACCTGAAAAATAGACCTCTCACCTGAGTGTTCACACTTCTCTCATGAATATTTAATATAAGATTAGTGGCTGAGTAAAACAGAGTGTCGTCTCACATTTGTTAAGTTTTAGAAATAAAACCATATACAATGTCTAAAAACTGTAATAAGCAGTGTGTAGCCAACACCTCGGTTTATTCAGTTCTGACCTCAAAAGTCTTTGCTAGAAATGTTGTGTTTTTTTTTTTTTTGTTTGTTTTTTTTTTTAATATCTGAAAATAGGTTTTAGGAAAGTCTAAGATTTAATCAAAATATAGATTTATGACACTTACTATTTTGACACTGTTGTTGCTGAGATTCTGCTGAACAAAAGCATGTGTAACACTTAACCTAAACATAATTTTAGATGGGTGTAATTTGTAAAAAAGTAAAGGCATGTCCGACTACATCAGTGTCTGAAATACCCCCAGACTCCAGGGGGTTTAAGGTTTAGGTATAAGATTAGTGAGCTACACTGTTTATTCATGTCAATGGAATGTCCCCACAAATATAGTATTACCCTCTCTGTGTGTGTGTGTGTGTGTGTGTGTTGACATGTTGGGGTGTGGTTCCTACTCATTTTGGTTTTAATTTGACTGCTCCTCCTGATTACCCATAAGGCATTGTTCTGGGCACACTCAGGACGGAAAGGCAGAGCCCCCCACCATAACAATGACCACCACCATTCAAAAAAAAAACGCACACACACACAACATAGTTTCCTGCACAGTTATCTGTAATCTCACACACCCTGCATTCCGTTCTGCTGCAGACTCGGACAGGGGCAGATTTACGTTCTCTCTCTTTCTCGTTCTCTCTTTCGCGCACTCGTTCTCTCTCTCTCTCATGCTCTCATATTCATACATTAAAGTCGTATCTTCATTCTGATCAGTGGTGCTTGTACAGCTGTGAGTGACCCCAGAAACACTACTGTCTACTACACACACACACACACACACACACTATCTCTCTTGCCTGATTGTGCTCCATAAAATTCCAATTATGATAAAACTCCTTCGAGCACAGTTTGTTTGTATTTATCTCCTGTGGGAGTGTGTGTGTGTGTGTGTCTGGTGATGCTTATCTTTCAAGTGTGTGCGGGTGAGTGGATGTGCTGAGGTGGGGGGTATTTGTGCTGTAATTGAAATATTCTGCTGAAGTCCAAACTATTCCACCATCAAGCTTTTAAACTGACATTTCCACACAAAAGTCATACACACATAGACTTGCCCACCCCCCCTACACACACACAGACACACACACACACACACACATTCTATCCACTAAATAGCGCCATGCTAACTATTCTCAGACCGTCACATACATCCTTCAGACTCTTTTGTGTTGCTAAGTTGTATCAAATGAATGTGTTTGTGATTTCTGACACAGTATGATGTGTTGTTATCTATAAACATGAAGTACATTAGCACAGCACAAATCAGTGGCAGACATATATAAAGAGAATATTTACTCTTTTTGACTGTTTTGGGGATCATTTTGGCTTGCAGTTTACTCGATGCTAATTGCTGTACATAAGATTCCATTAGGATTAGTTCACAGTACACAAAGTTAGCCCAGTTTTCCAGTATCAGACCAGTTTTATTGTAGATCGCTGACACAAACTTGGGGATGAGGGGGCTCAGTTGTGTAGTGTGAACTGCTGAAAAACGCTTACAGAGTCGTCGCTAATTGATCACAGACGCCTTGGAAATATTTGACATGCTGAATATCTGCGATCCAGTCAGCGACTGTGTCAACAGCAGTAACTACGTAAAACCAATGAGATCACATGGAGAGGGAATAACGTGACTGTTGACGCAGTCTGTCTGTTATTGTTATTGTCTGCGCTGCAGAAGTAATGTGATTGATTATATGTATGATTAATGTAATGTACAGGTAAAATAAAGCTACCGACAGTATGTATGTGTGTAATATAAATGCATTGCTGGCTCACAGTTGGCACACAAGCTCTGCTGTTCTGCTCTCGTGACAATGTGTTTTTAGAGAGCAGCCAAGATGAAAAATTGTATAGTTCGTGACCCCGTGTCGCTGACCAGTCATGTAGTGTGAAAACCACAACAACTGAAATACTCTATTACAGCTCAACCAGTCATGTAGTCTGAACCTGGCATTACGTTATTAGTCTCATGTAGCTGTATCACGATACTTGATACCAAATCAATATTCTGACTATAAACTAAAAACACATATCTTTGTCTTTAACACCAAATGTTAATTTGATGGAACATAGCCACATTTTTATACTTTAACTATATGTTTTGAATTCTCTGATAACCAGAGTGAATGTAAACACGTGAAATGGATTTACAGAATGATTTACTGATCAGATTATGAAGTGCATGTAAACACAGTCAGTGGTTATCAACTTGCTGAAGTAGAGCAGTGGAGTGTTTCTTCCTTTCTGTAGTCATTTGCCTGAAAAAAATCATTACTGTATTAGATTAGTGTATCTGAGGACATCTGTAATTAAACATCTTACACATCTGCTCATTGATGAAACTCCTGCATCTGGATGGCATTGAAAGGACTACAGGAGTGACTTTTTGGGATAATACTTATTGAATCACTTATACACTTATTTATTCATTCTCCTTATTATCCTTATGGCTTGTCTGTTATATTACATTATCTTTATATAATGTTGTATTACTGTAAACATATTGAATAGGGATGCACTGAAATGAACATTTTTGGCCGAAACGGAACAAAATGAAATGTTTGTCGAAAGGCCTTATATTGAACACGGTTTTTCAATGTTTGCCAATTTTTTCACTATTGTGTGAAATAAATAGGCTATTTTTATTTTATTTTTATTTATTTTTTACTTTTTTCCCCAGTTTTCAAAGGATAAAACAGTTCTTAAACTGCAATAAAAATATTTATTTGGCACTAAATGTTTTTAATATAAATAAAAGCTGGGAAACTGAGGTGTGATTCGCTGTGGGAGTTATAGTGAGTGTTACCCTACCCAACAAGAACAGTTGGCTTTAGCCGAGGAGCCAAGGAGTTAAAGTTCCACTCTGTTTCTCGTCTAAAGTTGGGAACAGTGTCATTGTTCTGTATAAATTGGTATTTTCACTTCAGCTGAACATTATTTTCAGCCAAATAATTTCGGTTGCCAAATATTCGGTGCATCCCTATTATTTAAGGTAGGTATATACTCCCAAACTAAAATGTCTAATATTAAATAATTCATAATGTTTTTTTGAACCATATGAATCAATAAATGGCAAATAATTCTTAGGTTACATAATTTGCATAAATTATGCAAATTATCATCCAATATGGCCACCGAGAGGCAGAAAGTTATGTATTTTCTAAACGGCATATCTCAAAAACCACTAAAGATTTTGACTTTATTTTTTGGACTTTTATTTATAACCAATAAACTCATGTCCTGATGGAAGGAAATTAAATACAGATGAAACATATTGAAGATAAAGACAAGTCTCCATTTTTGTCATTTTTTCGCACCTAATTAAATATTCAAGCCTGCTAATCTAGTACTTACAAAGGTTTGATCAAAAAATGCTGAGATCATCCCATGAAGAAATATATAAAGTATCAGTACTCCAAAAATCAAAGAGAAATCTTAAAAAATACCAAAGATATCATGCTTGAAAGATTGCAAGGAAGCCAATTGACTTTTTGGGAGTATATACCTACCTTAACATCAGATGTGTTAGGAGCTCAGTGATACAGTCACTTGTACCTGTAGCTGTGATTATAATAGTCTCGTTTTTACCATTCATTTAACTTTCGTTATCCTCCACATAAAGCTCTCCCAGGTAGAGTCTGGACACCAAGTAGACCAAGTCCATCCAGACCAAGTAGATGATTGAACTTTGTATCAGACAGGGCTAAAATGAACAGATGAGCTCTGAGGTAGATCAAAATCAGTCGGAGAAGGAGGAGAAAAAAACATTGTGAACCTGAATGCGAATAAAATCAGTGAGGAGCTCATGTAGAAGAATTACAACAGAACCCCCATGTAAAACTAACCTGCTTTGAATATGGCTTAAGTTGTAGTTTCAGATGTTGGAAAAGTGTTCCTCAGATCTCCTTTATGCATCTCTTCTTTACTCATCTCTGTCTCTTTTTGTGGTTCCAGACTCCCAGAGGTCACATCTATCCTCCTTCACCATGAAGCTGATGGATAAGTTCCATTCGCCAAAGATCAAGCGCCCACCATCCAAAAAGGGCAAGCAGCACCCGCCAGAACCTGCAGTCAAGAGCACAGAGAAACCGGTCAACAAGGTACCTACGCCAACTCCGCACAAGCTAACTCCAAAAACTCTACACACTAACTCTAGTTATGGAGTACAGTAAACCCCCCCCCCGTATTCGCGGGGGTTAAGGACCAGAACCTATCGCGAATACTTGTAACCCCCCCCAAAAGTGCTTATAAGTACCTATTTTGATGTTTAAATCCAACCATATGCCTTAAACTATCATCCTTAACACTTCAGAAACACGTGTAAAGACATAGAAAATAAAGTTTTTGCTCGCTCACTCACTCTCTCCATCTCTTTCTCTCTCTCTCACTCTCTGAGAGCTGCTTACACTTCGCCACTTACACTTTGTGCTGGAAGCCTGAGAAGAAGCTGGGCGTTTAGGGGGCATCTTAGGGGTAAAAGAAAAGCAAAACTAGTCAGGTCTACGGCTCCTGCAAAAGTGGCTGTGTGTTGTGCCGATCAGGCAATGAGAGCTGGCCTTGTACGGCCATCCGAATGCCAGCCAATAGCGTTCGAGTATTGGAGCATGCATGTACCCGACAATGAAACTGAAACAGCTGGTTTTAGACCACAATAATTTATTAGTAGGTGTAGGGCCTCCTTTTGCGGCCAATACAGAGTCAGGTCGTCTTGGGAATGACATATACAAGTCCTGCACAGTGGTCAGAGGGATTTTAAGCCGTTCTTCTTGCAGGATAGTGGTCAGGTCACTACGTGATG